>JAHKKF010537358.1:0-29706 GCA_019740295.1 Labeo calbasu
TTATCTATCCATCTATCTGTCTATCTGTCTATCTATCTATCTATCTATCTATCTGTCTATCTATCTATCTATCTATCTATCTATCTATCTATCTATCTGTCTATCTATCTGTGTACCGTTCTATCGTTCTATCGATTGTTCTATCATTATATCTATCATTCTATTGTTTTTTTATCATTCTGACATTCTATCTATCTATCTATCTATCTATTATTTTATCGTTCTCTCAATCTATCATTCTATATCTATCTACCATTCTATCGATCTATCTATCGTTCTATCGTTCTATCATTCTGTCGTTTTTTCTATAATTCTATCATCTATCTATCTATCTATCTATCTATCTATCTATCTATCTATCTATCTATCTATCTATCTATCTGTCTGTCATCTTTGTCTATCGTTCTATCTATTGTTCTATCATTATATCTATCGTTCTATCGTTTTTTATCGTTCTGACTATCTATCTATCTATTGTTCTATATATCGTTCTATTGTTTTATCTATTAATCTGTGCCAAAATTGAAAAATTTGTATTATATAGAAACTGTGCTTATCTTGTTAAAATTACAGTTGCTGTAAATTCATTTCTTTAAAATTCACTTCATTTTTAATTGTATTTCCTAACTATCAAAGTGCAATTCTGCATGCAGTTTTCTACTTTAGTTTAAATTCTGAAATGTAATTAGACATTTAAAAGACATTCTTTGTCCATATCTCAACCCTTTTATTACCTAACAGAGAATTATGTGGAGAATTTTTCAATAATGAGCAAAATCTGACCCGTAATCAATTTCAGAAAAGGCTTGAACGGGGAGAAGAAACTCTCTATCCTCCAGGCCACGGGGGTGAGGAAATGCTGCAGAGGAGACGAGAGACAGAACGTGTGTTAATAGACCTCCCTCAGCCTCCCCCCGCTCCTCCACACACTCCCTCGCTCTCAGATAAGAGGGCAGAACTCTCTCACTCCGGTCATTTCACACACCGCTCTGGGATAGGAAGGAAAGTTCTCCTCTTTTGTTTACTTTTCTCTCGTGTTAAGAGCCTGCAGATTGGGAGACTCATTGAGGCGGGCTGTCTCCGCTTCTCCTTGAATTCTTTCATTGCCTTCTTATCTATCTGTGAGAGTGTGTTGTGGTTAGTCAAGGCTCAGTGCCTATGCCCATTTCTTCAGGGGAATCCTCGTGAAAACCAGGAACTTCTCCAGCATCAAAGGTCTTGCAATCCAACTGTGAAGAGAAAAGAGTCAAAAAAGCCTCTTCATCTCCATCCAACCATGTGTTCCTCCATCAAAAGAGTTTGAACTACTGAGTTGGCACCTTCTCTTCACCGCAGGTGGCCTTTGCTTTTGCTCCCGCTGCCATGAGGTTTGCCAGAAGCGGTTGGCATTTGGCACTGCTGCTGGCGTACGTTGGCCTGGTGAGTTCCGGAAACGGGAACGGTCAAGGGAGACGCGGGGGAGGCGAGAGGCGGAGGAAGCTTCACCGCGTGCAGCACGGCCAGTGCAGCTACACCTTCATCCTGCCGGAGATGGAGAGCTGTCAGGGAGGAGCGGACCAGATGAGCAAGACCAACGTGGTTCAGCGGGACTCCCCACCGGCCGACGGCGAGTGGTCCGTTCAGAAGCTGCAGCATCTGGAGTCGGCGATGGAAAACAACACGCAGTGGCTGCAGAAGGTGAGAATGAGCTCATAATGAGACACAGGTGACTGGCGTCATCATGTCCTTCACTTCCTTAAACCTGGCAGTATTTCAGTAGAGGTGTAATGCTGCCTTCAAGTCATGTCGGGATTGATGTTTACGAGTTGCACGCACATTTCTCAGCCCTAAGTTCTGAGAAATGCTGATTAAAAACATCATGGTAAAAGGAATTGGTATTTATCACTATTAAGTTAAATTGTTAATGTTGACGTGCAGTTTAGTTAGTGCTGCACAGTTTAGCATACTGATGATGAAGAATAGCGGAAAAACTTTCCAGAAAAATGCTAGCTGGTTTAAGAGGCAACAGGCTTGTGCAACAAAACTACACTTCCCATCATTCCCTACGGCAGCACTAGAATGCTAAAATACAAGATAATACATAAATTACTCACCTATTGCACATCCTTTTGGTGCAAAAGCACCAATAAGCCAGTAAATTTAAAGTTAGGCTGTAATGCTGCCAGTGTTTTAAGCATAGGTGTAATGTTTCCTTCAAGACATGTTGGGAATGATTGTATTTATGAGTTGCAAACACTTTTTTTTTTTAAACCCTCAACTTTCCAAGTCTAAGGAATGCCGATGAAAAAAATCATGGCGGAAGCAATTGGTGTTTATCATAATTAAGTTAAATTGTTCATGCTGATGGTGCAGTTTAGTTTGTACACAGTTTAGCATACTAATGATGTAGAATAGTGGGAAAGCTTGTCAGAAAATACTACCCATTTAGCTGTTTTATGAGGTGACAGGCTTGTGCAACAAAACTACACTTCCCATCATTCTCTCTGTCTACACTAGATTACTAAAATACAATGCTGGCTTCACGTCATGTTGGGAATGATTGTATTTATGAGTTGCGAACACATTTTATAAGCCTTAACTGTTCAAGTCGCAGGCAGGATGATTAAAAAAAATCACGAGAAACGATTGGCATTCATTATAATTAGATTTAAAGTGTTAATGTTGACTGTGCAATTTAGTTTGTACACAATTTAGAGTACTAATGATGAAGAATAGTGGAAAAGCTTGTCATAAAATACTACTCATTTAGCCAGTTTATGAGGTGACAGGCTTGTGCAAGAACACTACACATCCCATCATTCTCTCTGTCCACACTAGATACTAAAATGCACAAATTACTCACCTAATGCACATATTTTGCACACAGAATGCTTTGTCTTTGAAAAAACGTTGACCTATATTCTAAATATTTTTAGACCTTAAACACTAATTATGACTTTTAAACTCATGATTAAGAACTTACCTCGAAGGCACTCTAAAAACTGCACGGATGCATTGCCACCTGACAAGAAAAATTAATTGCATCAGAATTTAATTAGCGATTATAATTATTAAAACAATATGCAATGTATTCTGCATTAATTTCTTATCCAAAATACAATTATTAGCCTATAATGTCTTGTGCGAGATAAAAAATTAATTGTCTAAATAAAAAGTCAGTTTAAAAATGTAAAAGTAAATTGTCCCTGTAGTTGAATGTGGGTCTTCAGCGTAATAAAATAATTAAAATAATGACCAATCTGCAGATTTTATGATGCATTGCATCATTTAACAAATGATCGCAATCAAACTGAATACCGGTCAGCGCAAACGTTTACACCCCTACTTCAGATGTAAAGACCTGTAGCCAATTTATATTCAGATGGGTGAACTGTTAGGGTGCAAATGCTGGCCAAATGGCCAGATGTAGATGTTGGCTGAGCTGGTTTGAGAGGCTGAGCGAAGCAAATACATTAATCAAAATAGAATGGAAAGAAGTTCTGGTTGAATACTCAATACCGCATGGTTTCCAAAAACTCGACCTGTTGAAAAGCGACTCGGCCATTTGACGGATTCCAAGACCTCCAATGCTTTTGGAACTGTCATGTGTGATTTCCATTAACAGGAGGACTCTATTTGCAGTTTCAGCTAAGTGCATTGACAAAGTACTATTTCAGACATCAAAGTGAGCTTGCAAGAACTTTCACATCTGAATAAATAGATGAAACACTAATTTCAATAATAATACAGAAGTGGCAATTAAACAGGAGCCAGATGACAAAACCAGAGAAGCATTTGATCTGCATAAGTGATTTATTACTCCATTCAAATGCGAAGAATGCAAGTTTTGATTGGCACTTCAAGGGAACTTTGTTCGGTGACATTAATTGAGCTAATGAATAGATGAAGTGCCGTAGAGTGAAAATTTGCCGTGTGTGAATGTTTTGCGTCTGTCTCTAAGTATTCAGTACACCACCCAAGTGGACAATCAATACGGCTCAAAGGGAGACGGCTTGCACCTCGACAGGAAAGAGACGCGACCCTTGACTCTGTTTAAGAAGAGGTCAGATTGCGATAAGAGTCGTTTAATTATAAACACTTGCTGCTCTCGTTGCATTCATGCCTTTATTAATTAAATTGGTGGTAAATGACATGGACCATGAATTACTTAAAAACAAGCCTATATCATCAACTCAATAAATCAGTCAATTCATTCACAATGCAAATATAAAAATGCTCTCAAAGTTATGCACATAGTAAGGTCCAGAATTTAGAGACTTGCATTTTTTTAGCAGACAGTAGGCAGTGTAGAAAATTATGCGTCACATGAATATTTTTAAAACTTCTGCATTATTTCTGTAAAGCAACAGGCTGAATGTGCTGGCTTTTATGTTAGGTATTCTGTTAGCTAATTAAAATCCTTTGAGGGCCTGGCACATGTGTTGCTCCGGCTGTATAATTGGCCAAATGTTTATGGAGGAGGAGTGTTTAGTTTACTGGCAAATGACTGAAACTAAACGGATATGCCCTCTTAGATTGTTCCTGCTGCTCACCCCTTACCTGATAACTGCATTCACAAGCAATGGAGACATGCCATGTATCTGACTTCATTAACAGGAAAGAGAAGGGAGGGGAGGAGGGCGGTATACGGAGTATAGAAGTGTATGGAAAGCACAAGGAGCCATTTGAAGTCTTTGCTTATTTTTTGTGTAATGGCCGTGGACCAAAGATCTCCCTGGAAAAGAGTTCTTCAAAGGCCAAGGGATTAGCGATTGTACGTCCCATTTAGAGCAGCTTGAGATATGGCAAAACCCCAGGCCCTTTAAGTGAGAGCCTCACTGGATGCTGAATAACAAGAAAAAGACTAGAAAAGAACCTTCAGAGCGTTAAGCCAAAAAGCTGAATTCTGAATTTAACCTTCTCAACTTCAATTCAAAGGTTTTTTGGCTTAATGCTCTGATTGGCATAAGAAAAAAACATTGGAGCTGAGGAAAAGAAGCAATTGTTAATGTGAAGCTGAGAAAATGTCTTCATCTAACAGCATTTTAGCCATTTTTATTAACATGCACTATTTTATTAGTGACGGGGGTTTTGCAGTGACTCTTTTCGCATGTTTACATCAGAACATCATTCAGCACCAAAACAATTGACTGTCGTAAATAGTGTGTCAATGAATCATTCATCATCCGATCCATTCAAAACGATTTATTCAGCGCAGAAACAATTGACAGTCATAAAGGGTCACTGAATCATTTACTCAACCATTTTGTTCAAAAATACTGATTCTTTCAAAAACTTGAGATGCGTACTATTTGATAAATGTAAAAAATTATACAAATAAATGCATTACGATGCAGTATTTTATTCTTTTAGACATTTTTATAAACATGCACTATTTTGTTAATGTTGGGGGTTTTGCAGTGACTCTTCTTACCAGGTGGTGACAAGTGACTGTATTCATTCAGCACCGAAACAAGTGACTGTCATAAATAGTGAGTCACTGAGTCATTCATCAACCGATTCATTCAAAATGATTTATTCAGCACCGAAACAACTGACTGTCATAAAGAGTGAGTCATTGAATCATTTACTCAACAGATTTGTTCAAAAACACTGATTTTTCCAGTAAAAAAGTAGACACGTTTTACTTGCTAAAATAAGTAAATAAATGCATTGCCAAAATGACTCTTTTTGCATGTTACATAATAACACCAGTTGGTGACAAGTGACTGTATTTATGACTAATTCTTTGAATCATTCCTCAATCGATTCTTTCAAAACGATTCATTCAAAATGATTCATTCAGCATTAACAGTTGAGTCACTGAATCATTCATAAACCAATGCATTCAAAATTATTCATTTAGCACAGAATCAATTGACTGTCATAAATAGTGAGTCACTGAATCATTTACTCAACCGATTTGTTTAAAATTCTTTCAGCAATGTCATACCTGAGACAGGTCCTGCTTGCTAAAATAAAATAAACAAATAAATAAATATATTATGAAATTAGTTATTTTATTCTTTTAGCCATTATTGTAAACATGCACTATTTTATTAGTGATGGGGGTTTTGCAGTGACTCTTTTTGCATGTTACATTATAACACTAGGAATGAGTCATTGAATCATTTACTCAACCGATTTGTTCAAAAACACTGATTCTTTCAGTAGCGTCACACCTAAGAAATGTTCTACTTGATTAAATATAAATGAATAAATGCTTTAAAAAAAATTGGTAATATACTACCAGTTAAAAGTTTGGACATAAAATTGGAATAAGTGCTTGGCATGATCTTAAGACTAATTAGTCTTGTTTTATGCTTGAATCAAGTGCTTAAATCCCAACTCTCCCCAATAAGCTGCATGGTTTGAGGTATGATTCACGTCTGTAGTGCAAATTGTGCAGGACAAGCATGCACAAAAGTTTAATACTTATCGTTAGGGGTTTGTTCAAATCTCTAACCCTGAGTTTGAGCAATAATAATAGTGATGCTTGCCTAATTATTGGCAATGCAGCACAATGCCAATGGTCAGCAGGCCTCGTAACTGAAACAAGACCTGCAATTTGGTAACAGCTATGCATTAATCACTCAGCAATCAATGCTCTTTTCCAAGGACGCTGTAAAAACAACATTTAGAGCCAAATGTAGGTCTACTTTAAACTGTTTGAGCAAAGGTGGCTCAATTATTACTTCGTAAAAGATCCACTTAGAAAATGAAAGTTAGAAAGTAAATACTAAAAGAAGACAACATCAGTAAAACTTCTCAGCATGTGACTGGTTTTAGTATGTGCTTTTTCTCCTAATGCAACATCACATTAACAAGCCTCCAGCGTCTCAGCTAATAGTTTTTTGTTCTCTGGCCTATTGTGCATATCATTCCTCAGTGGAGAACTGAGAGATAGACGAAGCGGAGCAGAGGATGGGAAAACACGAAGCCTGCTGAGTTTACGATGTCTCGGCACTGTCTTTAATGAGCCCGTAAAATGCCACGGTTGCAGGGCTTCCTTGGGAGTGGAGCGAGAGCTGAACTGCCGATTACTCCCGCTATCAACGTGCCGAATCTGAGCCGTACACATCAAACGCTCACTCAGCGCACATGTTTCTGTGAAGAATGTTCTCTGGGAGCTCGAAATAAAAGTTGGAGCCTTGTGGGAGACTCACAAATATGTTCGGGATCCCTGAGAATTGGTTGTGACATAACTTTCAGTCTGGAAGATCATTTTCGATTAGTTCACTTGCATTTCCTGTAAAAATCTATGCACATTTTTGACAGCTGTGAAGGATTCCTAAAGCCAAATGCCTTTAAATCGCATTGCAAGTATTGCAGTGTCCGCTTTGAACTCTGCATCTCTGCAGAAGTCCAGTGGCACAGCAAGATGTCAAGTTCGAATAATACGCACAATGTGTTAAATGTGTGTGTTCTTGTCTCTTATAAATGTCGTCTCTATTTATGCCTGCTCGTATATTGAGTTTGGCTCAGATCACAGCAGAAGGCTTCGCTTTGTTAAACAAACATCGCGCTCATGTTTATCATTCTTGGGGAAGTGTCTTTGAGAGCAAAGAGAGATGCAGGGTAGAACTGGACGTGGGCTCGCTTGTGTTGCTTTCACTGACATCAGTCAACATTAGGAGATCTCCCTTGGAGCCAGAACTCCTACAGAGCGACAACCGCCTCACTGATAGAGCTGAACTTCACAGCCGCTTTGGCACCAGCGCTGTATCTACTGAACACATTGAGTTGTCATTGAAATATTACTGAAATGCTGCCATGGTTGGAGACCGTCATAAATAGTGTTGTTCTTACAACTTTTTTCTTAAGATTTTGATTTTATATCTCCCATTGTGACTTTTATTTCAGTTTTTTATTTGAAACTTTATAAGAAATAAAGTCACATTGGGAGATATAAAATCACAATTACAAGACGAGGGGCACTGTCATGCACTTGTTGCAATGCGGCGCCAGGCGCGACGCAATTGATTTTTGCTAGTTTCAGCCCACGCAGTTATCATTTTCACGTCCTGTGCCACGTTGTTTAAATAGCAAATGCATTTGCGCCCATTTGTGTGCCTTTCGGCGTGTCGGTCTGAAAACGAGGTTTGTTCAGGAGCATTGTTGGCGCGTTGCTATTTTGAGGCAACTGAAATAGACTGCGCCATTGACCAACTAAAACCTGGTCTAAAGTCAATGTCGCAATATTTTTCTTTTTATTATTTTCTTGTTATTTAAATATGCTATTAAAGGAGAAGTCCACTTCCAGAACAACAATTTACAAACAATTTACTCACCCCCTTGTCATCCAAGATGTTCATGTCTTTCTGTCTTTAGTCATAAAGAAATTATGTTTTTTGAGGAAAGCATTTTAGGATTTTTCTTCATATAATGGACTTCAATTGTGCCCCCAATTTTGAACTTCCAAAATGCAGTTTAAATGCAGCTTCAAAGGGCTCTAAACGATCCCAGCCGAGGAAAAAGGGTCTTATCTAGCGAAACGATCTGTCATTTTTTTTTAAAAAAGAAAAATTTGTATACTTTTTAAGCACAAAAGCTCGCGTAGCACAGGATGCGCATCCACGGGTCGTTCTTGAACGATTCGTTCATTTTGAAAGAATCTTTAATGTGACTTGTGAAGAACGAGTCGTCTCGGGGAGTGATTCATTCAGTTGCGCAACATACTATTAGGTTCTGTACTGGAATTAGTCCACCTGTTTTGAGTCTTCGGGTTTTTCAAGTCGTTCGTTCATCTTATGGGGCTGTCACGTGATGGTGATTTGCTAAAATGAACGAAATGACTCGAAAAAAAATTCGTTCAAAGGTCTGAGTCTGTACAATGATCCGAACTTCCCATCACTACTACGAATCACGCCTAAGTTAATCATCTGTGTACTCCGGCTAAAAAAGGTAGAGTATGGCGAAAAATCTTATTTTCTCCTACAACTTCAGAATCGTCCGACACGTTGTACCTTTTTGTTTGTAAACAGCGTTTGACTTACTTGCACTTTCGTAGTCTTTGCGCGTTCACTTTGTAAACACTGGGTCTGTGGTTCCGCCTACATTAGGCGTGACCTTTCGACATGATTCAATAGTACGTAGCGTTGTGAACGCGCATGCCAAAACCTGTGCTACACGACCTTTTGTGCTTAAAAAGTATACACATTTTTATTTTCTGAAAAAAATGACAGATCGTTTCGCTAGATAAGACCCTTCTTCCTCGGCTGGGATCATTTAGAGCCTTTTGAAGCTGCATTTAAACTACATTTTGGAAGTTCAAAATCGGGGGCACAACTGAAGTCCGTTATATGAAGAAAAATCCTAAAATGCTTTCCTCAAAAATCATAATTTCTTTACAGCTGAAGACAGTAAGACATGAACATCTTGGATGACAGTGGGGTGAGTAAATGATATGTGAATTGTTGTTCTGGAAGTGGACTTCTCCTTTAATAACGTTACTAATATGCGTCTATAGGCAGGTGCACAATGCTTATTACACACACAGGGACGAGCATCATCACACAAACATGCCAAATATTAAATATGAAAGGATTACAATGTAAAAGATTATTATTGTGTACATAAATATAAAAATGCCTACATGTCATAATGGATATTCAATGGCTTTCTTACGCGAGCTGTTTTTTGGTATCACTTTCACTTTAGAAAACGATTACATTCAGCAGGGAGGGGAGAATTTTAAAACGGGGTGCACAGTAACTCATTTAAGTGGGCTCGGCCTGTGAATGCCCCCCCTTTGCGCCGGCCCTGCTCTCTGGACAATCGTTCAGCCTTTGTTCTCGCAAATTCCGCCGTGTAAATAACGAATCGCCATGGCACGAGTGCAACTGGCTATTAAAGGGAATGGGAGATGAGACTCTGATTGGTTTAATGCACGTTACGCCCAAAACACACCCACGACTAATTAAGAGAATAGAGGGTATGCATGCAAAAAGACTGATGAGTGGCAGCATTGGTTTCAACGTGAATGCTGTGACAGAACACACAAAACACCTCTAAAACCAGAACGAGCTTTGCGATTCACTGTACAAAGAGATTTGACAATAAACCTGAGGTATATTTTTACAGACTGCTGAAAGCTACTGAAAAGAGAAGCAAATGAATTGCTGCAGTTCAAAGAAACAAATGGTCTCAAGGCAGCGAAACTCGGATTTGCAGTTATTCATGTTAATATGTTGGAACTGAATTTTCTTTTTTGTGTGAACTGTCTATCCCTTTAAAGGGTTAGTTCACCCAAAAATAAAAATTAGCCCATAATTTACTCACCCGCCAGACATCCTAGGTGTATATGACTTCCTTCTTTCAGACAAATTCAGTAGGAGTTATATTAAAAATCATTCTGGCATTTCCAAACTATCCTTGTCAGTCCAAAACAAGTCCAATAAAGTGCATCCATCCATAAAAAAGTGCTCCAAACGGCTCTGGGGGGTGAATAAAGGCCTCCTGTAGTGAATCAATGTGTTTTTGTAAGAAAAATATCCATATTTAAAATGTAAGAATCACTTTAATCTAGCTTGTGCCAACTGGTCGAAGCAGCTCCAGGCGGATGACGTAATATGTCGGCGTTGCGCATGGATGCACTTTATTGGATTTGTTTTGGACTGATGAAGAGAAACACCCACCCATGCAATGATAAAGCTTGGAAATGCCAGGATAATTTTTTTATGCAACTCTGATTGGATTCGTCTGAAAGAAGGAAGTCATATACATATAGTCCATTTTGTGTTGCATTTGTAAATGTGTGTGTGTGGTTTAAACTAGTGTGAGTCCCCAGACTCAATATAAGATTTTAGGACCAATTATGGAATATGGATGCAAACGACAGCATTTTGTAGAATTGAAAACACAGTGTTCTTGGCTTGGCCGAGAGGATTTCATTCGTCCGTCCTTGAATGTACCCTGACTTTTACAGTTCCCTTTTGCACAGCAGATGCCTTTAATAACAAAACAGGCCCTTCATCAAATACAAAACTCATTTTTAAACCATGATTCATCTTTTGTCCTGTTAACCTTCTTTTTAATTGACTTCTAGCAGCTTTTTCCCTCCACATGTTTGATAAATGCGGTATCGCATTGATTTTGCTGTGCAAGTATTGATGTTATTCTAAAACATGGAGTTTTTTGACATGCATTTGACTACACAAACATGCTACAATATCATAATCCTAGGTTCTAATCTTGCTTATATCCTGGAGTTTGTCATAGTAACGATAAGGGACCAAAAGCAAACATGGTTCAAGTAAGCATGGTTGCATTTAGTGATTTAAAGACCCAAACTCTGTTCTTTGTCTAGCATCACAAGTGTCCCGAGGCATGTGCGTCAGCACTTGAGTCAGCACTTCTAATTCTTTGCTTTTGTGTATGCATCTACATTCAACATCATGCTACTTATCTAAAAGCTAAAAAAAAACAAACACTTTTTTGGAATTTCAGTTGGAAACACTGCACAGAAATTGCACACTTCAACTTTAAGTTGGACAACCATGTAAGGAAGTTCATTTCACTAGCATTGAGCAGTGAATGAAAATGTTTTGGAAATGTTTTAATATGTTCAAGTTCAAGTTAAAATCTCCAGTGAGACTGAAGACTGATCCCACACCTGGAACTATTGCTGAATCTAATTCCAGACGATTGGCTCATTGTTCTTCCTCCAGTTGAGTTGTGCAGATTACAGATGAGTGATTAGAGTCTTGAGGTTTGCTGTTTGTTCTTATGAGGCACAGGGTTTTGTCTTGGGTTGATCAAAGGCATTTTTCTACGTCAAGTCATACTAACTGGTAGCAGCAATTTACCCCCACCACCACCACGTGTTGCAGTACGTCTTTGAAAACTGTGGTAACCGTCTTCCTCAATTTCCTTTAAAAAGGCTGTCTAATAATAAAAAAAGCACTATATAATAAATGTGCGTCCTGTTTTATGGTCAGATATGGAGATCACATGTTCAACCTATGCTGTCCCCACTTGAGAAGCCATTAGTGTTGCAACCCTCAACAAGCACAAAAAAGGAAAACCCTCAAGTACAGGACCATCTGTTGTTCTTTTCCTTGTGCTGAGTTACAGCATCGTCTTACACTTCTGGTCTTTTTTTTCTTGCTGATATGAAGGACTTTCGTATAAAATTTCAGTTTGGCCAGATTCAGCCAGAATTTTCAACGGCGCATTACACAATTGCAATAATCCATTATATGGAATAAAAGTGATGCTTTTACAAGAGATGCTACAGATGGGACACTTACTTTCTCCAAACATTCTAAAACTCATGCGTTTCCATGGCAGCACATCAATAATAAACACATCTGTAGATGGATTTTCCATCTATTACCTCTTACCCGTTATCTATCTGTCTTAAAAGGGTAGCTTCAGCTCTGCAGTTGGTTTTTGTGTCAAATAAAGTTTGGTTTAAAAGTATGAGACCACTTAGTCTTGAATTTTAAATCTTTAAAAAAACAGCTTTAGGATAATTTAAATGGATTTTTTTAAATTATGCTATAAGTGACATACATTGCAATTCAAAAGTTCAAAAGTGGAATAAGTAAGATTTGTAATATTTTTAAAGAATTGTCTTATGCTCATCAAGGCTGTATTTACTTGATCAAAAATACAGAAAAACAGTAATATTATTACAGTTTAAAATAATGTTTTTCTATTTTAATATATTTTAAAATCAAATTATTCCCGTCATGCAAAGCTGAATTTTCTCCAGTTTTCAGTGTCACATTATCCTTCAGAAATCATTCTAATATGCTGATTTATTAGTTTTATTATCAATGTTGCAAACAGGCTCCAACAAAATATTAAGCAGCACAACTATTTCTAATATTGATAATAAATCAGCATATTATAAGATTTCTGAAGGATCATGTGACACTGAAGGCTGGAGTAATGATGCTGAAAATTCAGATTTGCGTCAGATGAATAAAATACATTTTAAAATATATTAGCATAGGAAACAGTTACTTTACATTGAAATAATATTTCACAATATTACTGTTTTTTCTGTATTTTTGATTAAATAAATGCAGCTTTTATGAGCATAAGAAACTAAAAAATATTTATTTACTGATCTAATATTACTTTGTTTTGAGCAGATGTTGCAAAATGTTAATAATTTTCTTTAAATAACAAAAGCCACTTCAGGAAGTGAAATCATTTTGGAGGGAAGTCAGTTGCACAAAAATATATATGAATAAATATTAGCAATGGGTCTGATAAATAATATGATGTTTTGTGATATTAGACACTCTAAAACAACCAACCTGTTTCATTACATTGCAGAAATTGATAATAGGAAATTGTCTAAACATCCACTTCAAGCTGCTATCCTCATCATATAACTTTCAGTCCATCTACCACATTATTGTCATCCTTCAGTAAATCCAGTTGGTCTAGATGTTTAGACCACATAAAGCACATTTTTGGGTACCTGGCACAATATTTGGTGTATAACTGAACACCAGTTCTTAATCCTTTAATCTCAATTGTTTACACAAAGGAAAAGACTGTAAGTGCCTCGTTTATTACCCAATCGGCCTTCTGTCTCGTGTCGTCCGTGGCGGTGGATGTTCCTCGGCCCTGAGCGTTAGCCCACGGTTTGTTTGTTTATGTTAGAGAGGAACCGCAGTTCTCGCTGCACAGCTGCACTCCCGTCCGCCACAGGGTCAACAGCCACTCTCTGATTGGCTGCAGCTCCATCTCAATTGCAAAGAAAACATGGTTGTCTTCCAGAGGAGCAGTAACTTTGATAATCATAATTGATGGGAGAGTCTGGCTCAATCAAATATAGTCCTAACCCTTCCACCTCTGAATAATCATAGGCCTAAGATTAGAAAATACTAATTAAGATGCAGTTTTTGGAGTGGTTTGTTTGATTTCTCTTGTCTGGCATTAGGTATTTTAATAGAATTACGTAATATGCTGATAGTCTGATGGTCAGATAATTTATGTTCAAATTAATTGACATATATATATATATATATATATATATATATATATATATATATATACATATATATATATAATGCAGTAAATGAATGTGTTAATTTGAAACAAATTTAAGTTAAAACACTAAAATGTCAATAAAAAATAGAACTGAACTAAAAATAAAGTTAATTAAAGCAAAAAATATATTTTAAAAATGACAAAATAAAAAGAAATACTAAAAAATTTTTGTACAATTAAAATGAAAATAAANCTGGCATTAGGTATTTTAATAGAATTACGTAATATGCTGATAGTCTGATGGTCAGATAATTTATGTTCAAATTAATTGACATATATATATATATATATGTATATATATATATATATATACATATATATATATAATGCAGTAAATGAATGTGTTAATTTGAAACAAATTTAAGTTAAAACACTAAAATGTCAATAAAAAATAGAACTGGACTAAAAATAAAGTTAATTAAAGCAAAAAATATATTTTAAAAATGACAAAATAAAAAGAAATACTAAAAAATTTTTGTACAATTAAAATGAAAATAAAGCAAATATTTAATATCAATTAAAAAATACCTAAAACAGTAAATAAATATTACAAAAATAGTCCATGGTACTGTGCAAGTCTTGGGTCCATGATGATGCGTCAGCTTTTGCACAAACAGAGTTTTATTTGTTTAGCTGAACATCATACACTTCACACTCACATGATGAATGGAACAACCCTTAAGCTATTAAAACAAACAAGGTTCTCATCAGTACTAACTAACATTAACGAGTCAAACACTAACAATTCTTTGACATTACACAAACAAACTTGTAAATTGAAAATACACCCTTCCCTGAATATAGCAGAAACAGTTGCACAACGTCCTTTAAAAACTAATAACAAGAATTAACAATGAGCTAAGTCTGCATTGCATCATAATCAACTGTGACAGCCCAATTTAATGAGTCTAATCTTCTCAGTGAATCAGCAGATTCAGTTCAGAAAGCCGAATGATTCATTCCCAAGTCGGCGGTTCTCGAGTCACTCCGCTGATGTTATCTCTAGTGCCAGTTGCGGATCATTTTCAACCTTATCTGATAGCATTACCAGAAATGGTGACTTTGTACAATAAAAGTGTAAAATATGACATGATATGATATCCACTATTTCCCCTGCTTATGTTCTGGTGAGTATGATGGATTGCTTTCTTCCCTAAAGGTCTGCTTGGCAGATCGCATTATCAGATTTGGCTGTAAAACGTACATTTACTTTGACAGGCAAACCGTATATTTCACGTCTTTTAGCACAGCTGTGGATTTTATATTTGTTTTCCGTAATCTTTGAAGCTCCATCAACTGTGATGGGTTTGCAGATGATAAAGCCATAACCAAAAGCCCAGTATAATCGTAAATTTGACTCACCATAATCCTTTTTGGCTTATTTATGAATTCTACGGACGGAAGCTAATTCTGGTGTCTAATACATCAGGGAACAATTTACAACAGTGCACAATAAAAATGGCAGTTTCATAGGAAAAAACTGTCATTTCTAAAATATAATGATGAACCGTGACATTTTATAAGAATTTATACAGAAGACACGTCACACTAGTTCACATTCACTTGAAATATTGACTACAAAATAGCTCATTTCGATTGTTATGGTTTAGGAAAGACGCAGTTTATTTAAAAAATTTGTTTACTTTTTCAAAGCCACATGAGCTTCCACAATTTATGGCAGTTTGTGTGGCTTTTTATTTATTTTTTTTTTTTTCAACATGGCACGCCAGCAGGTGGCGACAAATTACGGTGTAAATTAATCTTTGAATTCGATTAGTTCAAAAACAATAAGCGAAAAAGTGTCGTTATGAGTGAGTCATTGAATCATTCATTGAGCCGATTCATTCCAAATGAGTCAGGAACGAAATACCGCTACTACGTGTGATTGGAGACACATAACGATTCATATTTTTGGCGCAAAAAACAGACAGTTAATTAGAAGTATTTTGTCTAAATATGTAAGATACTCAATTTAACTTACTAGTATATTAAAATGTGACCCTGGACCACAAAACCAGTCATAATTGTAAATTTTTTTAAATTATTTGACAATATTTGGCCGAGATACAACTATTTGAAAATCCGGACCCTGAGTGTACCAAAAAATCGAAATATTGAGAAAATTGCCTTTAAAGTTGTCCAAATGAAGTTCTTAGCAATGCATATTGCTAATCAAAAATTTAGTTTTCATATATTAACGGTAGGAAATTTACAACATATCTTCATGAAACATGATCTTTACTTAATATCCTAATGAAAAATTGATCATTTTGACCCATTCAGTGTATTTTTGGCTATTGCTACAAATATACCTTGTTTCTTAAGACTCGTTTTATGGTCAAAAGTTAAAAATGTTATAAAAACATTGCTAGGTTCATTTTTGACACACTGTTATTCAGAAATACAGGACTTTTGCTTGTGTGGTAAACAGGAAAACAGTAAAAATGCACTTAACACAATGAACCCATTTACATTTACAGGGTTCTCAGAAGCAGAAGTCATCACAGTTGGGTAAACTTAAACTAAAATATAATACACAAATCTAATTTTATGTTCCCATCCAAAAGAAGAAAAAAATTAAAATTTGATTACAATTTTGTAGACGCTCCCTAAGGTGCTGCATTAGAAATACTCTGTATCCTTAACTAGCCTTATGTCATTTAATGTAAAAGTAAGGAAACAAGCTTTACTGTTATAATTTTACATTAAGAAAAGTAAAAAATATGAAAAAGTTTGCTAGATTTAATAATTAATTTTGCCAGATGTTAATATGTCACAGTTACATATGGTTGTTCTCCATGTGACAACTAGCCCTAGTCTCTTTATATAGTGTCAGTCTGGAATTTTGTTGTAGTCATCAGTATCTGCTTTAGTGTATGTGTGTCAGTGGGAAAACTGCATGCAAACATCAGCGTTGCTGAAGTCTCCAGTGGCTGTGGCAGTGGGGCGTCTCTCTGTAACCATGCTGATAGAATTAGCAATAGGATGTTCTCAGACCGGGGCTATTTTTGGGGCATTCAGTACGAGAGAATAGAGACTAGATCTTTGTGTTCTCTGCAGGGTTTTTTGTGTGTGTAGATTCTGTTCGACCTCCCTCTGAATGTTCGAGCAACTGGGTTGTAGCGTAAAGAGAAAGCTGGAGATATTCCAGACTCCACAACATACACACAGGGTTTTCCCTTTGACATAAGGCTAAACACTTTAGCCAGTGAGGGACACATAACATCCCACTCTTTCCTTTTCTGAGTATCCGGACTCTCTCTGGACACAGCCTGTGTGATGAATGTTAATCATAGTACAAAAACACATGATGCATTACTGATGACAAATGAGTATCTAATTGCTATTCACAAATTAATATAGCATATGAAGCTGGAAATATCCCTGTGTCCAGTCTGTTTTCTATGTGCACATTCCTGTCCCGTCACCAGCACGCTGTCATAATGGATTAGTGGCTCAATGCCACCATAAACAGCCCGACCATCAACACAGTCATTTTTATGCACTGTTAATTTCCCTTTTACAATAAGCTGACATTTTGAGACCCTTTTGAAAAGATCTAGTCAAGGATGCCTGTTGAGATTTTTATCATAAATTGGAACTAATCCTAAAGGGACTTTGCTTGAAGAGTTTCAATGTAGCACAAAACTAAACTAGATTGTTTTGGACACATAGTTCCCAATAGGAGTATTAGATTTCTGAATAGGATCAAATATTCCCGTAGAACAATTAGAAAGCAATGTTTTTGTATTTTTAAACCCATTTACCCTGTGTATTTTTCTTTAAACTTCTTGTAGCTTTATTCTAATACTTTAAACTACACTTTGCAGTACTAGTAAAGGGTTTAAGCTTTTACATTTTGGGGTGAAACATTTTTCAGGTTCTGAATAAAGTATTTTAGTTTATGCACTACTGTTCAAAGGTTTTTTTAAATGTGCTAATATTTTAGAAAGACATCTCTTTTGCTCACCAAGGCTGCATTTGTTTTATTAAAGATACAGTAAAAATGGAAATATTGTTAAATATTATTACAATTTAAAATAACTGCTTTCTGTTTGAATATATTTTAAAATGTAATTTATTTTTGTAATGCAAAGCTGAATTTTCAGCATCATTACTTTCGTCTCCAGTGTCACATGATCCTTCAGAAATCATTCTAATACGCTGATAGCAAAGAAACATTTCTTTTTATTATCAATGTTGAATTTTTGCTTAATATTTGTGGAGGATTCTTTAATGAACAAAAAGTTAAAAAAAAATTAATATAAATCATTATAAATGTTTGTAAATTTATTTAAAAATTATTTAAATAATTTTTTTTTAAAAAAATACAAAAAATAAAAATAAATCTATATAAATAAATAAAATAAATACATTTATTCAGCTTATGTATTTCCTCAGAATTTAATCTATGATCTAGGTTTTTTCTAGTGTCATGGTTTGTAAGTTGAGCTACAAGAAGAGCAAATTTCTTTCATTTTTAGAGGATTCCTATTTTATCTTATTCTGCCCCTTTAGGATTAGGATCATGGAAATTCCAAAAGGAATGCTGTGCTCGTTCATTTAGGAATTCCTTTAATAAACATTCCTGTCCTTCTATTTAAGATGTTTCTCAGAGATCTGTGAGTAAAATTAACTGATACCTCCCCAGTAACAGACCTAATGTGGACTGCATGCGCAGATGTACCCATCATGACCTTTGTTTTATGCCCTGATCTGTGACAATCCATCGGGTCTCATTTACTAATAATTGCATACGAGTGTTCTTGTATTCAATTTCAGTTGCATTCAGAGCAGGTCCAAGCTGTCTGTGCTTACAGTTAACATACTGTAATACAAGCGTCATTTGTAGATAGTTTAGAAGCAAGAGTGAAGTCAAGTGAACCATTCTCAAAATCAGCTGAAACACAATAATCATCTTTTATAGAGGCCTAAACTCCACCTGGCATTGAATGGGAGACGAAGTGCGTACGCATTCTATATCTGTTTAGATAATCAGTGACTGACATTTATGACTTGATTTTACTTTGTGTATGATGAATGGGTGGACAAAGCAAAAAGGCAGGTGGAAAAATCAATATGCCTTTAGAAAAATGGGGAAATTGTGAAGAGCGAGTATAGACTCAACACCATAGACTTTATCCATCTGCTTTTAGTTTAAAGCGAGATGTGTGAGATGATTATTGCAGGAATGATTCCCCGTGGGTCGGCCCTGTTTCTGCTCGCTGTGGCTTGTACAAGCCACAGTTTAGTACAGTTGGTCCAAGTATTAACACGAACCTTCAACTCAGGAAGTATTTGTGACTAAAGCAGACCTGCTAAATTGAGCTCAAATCTAGTCATGTTAATCATGTTAGTCATGTTATTTGTTGTGCTCTTTGACCCAGAGTTTCTGTCTTAGCACACAGTGTCACGCTGAGGCATGAGAGGTCACGTTTGTCCGGTCAGCAGTGGAGCATGCTGGGGTATTAAAGTAGAAAGATAACAAGATAAAATTGAACTAGGCAGCATACAGGGGTCTGTATAAATATCTCGTCTTCTGAGCCGTATTTCTCACACCTACAGATTTACGAAATTAAAACCATAAAAGGATGTTCAAAACCTAATATCCCAGAAATATAAGTAAAAGTAAAAGGGAAAAAAAGCCTATGTAGCTGGAATATTTTCATTTTTTTTGCCAATAAAAACTAGCAGACTTTGTTTGCAAACATTAAACACTACATTATAAACAGAATGAAATAATATTTGGGGAATAAATGTTTTTAGAATGATGTTATATTTGTGAAGACATAGCAGTGGCGCAGGATAAACACATTTTTGTTACGGGATGTTGTAAAGTTGAGCAATGCTAAAACAGTGGCAAATTTGATTGCTTAGTTTCGTTAGCTATGTTCCGAATGGAATACTGATTATTGCATTAGAATGCTTGTTGATTTTGTTTAGCGAAAGGCCTCCAGTTATGATTTTGGAAATAAAAATGGCTATTTTGCATTTTTAGATCCAATTTTTGACCTTAAGTTTGAAATCGCATATTATTGCATTACTTTTACTATCTCTGTACTCTCAAAAAAGGGCTGGAGCTGTCACTGTTGCAGCACCCTAACCTACAAAAGCTAAAGTGTGCATATTTGTACCTTATTAACCCCCATTATACATATTAGTCTCTTTTGAAAGGAATCCACCCCAATGACCCCAGTTTCTAAGTTTGTATAGTATGCACATTTTCTGTATGTGTAGAATATCTAAATTAAATTTGCAAAATATAATGAATCTCACAATGCAATGTACAGAAGCTTGTTTCCGCCACAGATTAAAAAATAAAAAGGTCATTGTACTTTTTCTCACAATGCAAGTCAAGTTTACATCTTTCAAGTCAGACTTTTGTGGTTTTATATGCGAATTGTAAGGAAAAAGTCAGAATTGGGAGAAAAAAGTCAGATTTGTGATATGAAAAGTCACAATTAGGGGAATTATTGGCGCCAATATTAAGTATTTTTATGGTTATCGGTATTGGTCATTTTCAAAACCAATTTTTACAGATAAAATTTAAAAGCATTTAAATAAAGCTTTTGTCAGTGGCATTTTTATTCTTAATTTTGACATCAATTTTTATTTTTACACCAGACAAATATATTGCTTCAAAATATCGGTCTACTTAATCTATAATAATCGGTATCGGCCGTGAAAAACATATATCAGTGGACCCCTAAACAGAATTGTGGGAAAACAGTCAGAATTGTCAGATAAAAAGTTGCAAATACATTTTTATTTATTTATTTATTGATTGATTGATTTTTATTCAGTGGTCAAAGCAGGCTTCCATAGCAATGTGTTGTTTTATGAATAATAAAGAACTACAGTAATACCAGCAATTTTATTATTTATTCATTAACTTTTTACATAAAATTGTATTTAAAATGCAAAATAACCATATTTATTTTTATATTGATACCACAAACAAAAATTTTAAAAAGCTAAAAAATTCATTAATTTTATTAATTAATTCGATTTTTAATTTATTAATTAAATTAATTTGATTAATTTACTTATTTCACTGAAAATTAATTTGACTCATTTAGCTGATAAATTATTTATTCTTGCGTACTGCATTTTTGTTTAACATTTAGCAAAAATATACATATATAATAAAAAATAAAATACATTAAATAATAATAAACACTAAAAATGCTGGGTTAAATACAACCCAGTCCTGGGTAAAATATAAACAAATCAGTGACTGGGTTGTTTTTACCCAGCGCTTGGGTTAAATGTTTATTTATTAATAAGCAATTAATATATATAAGCAATTAATAAATGTGTATATATATATATATATATATATATATATGAATTATTATTTATTCAACTTGTATTTGAAGATATTAATAAATGTTAATTTTCAACCTATTTTGGGTTAATTTAAAGCAAGAAATATACAAAATTTTAAGCAATAGTTGAGTTATAAATAAAACTACCCAAAAGGTTGGTTAAACTTTTAACCCAACTGCTGGGTCAAAACAACCCAATCGCTGGGTTTGTCCATATTTCACCCATTGCTGGGTTGTTTTTAACCCAGCATTTCTTGGAGTGAAAATATAGTTTATAGCGTATAAAGTATGTAGTATATAGCGTACTGTATCAGTATGCATTACACTACTTTTCACATTCTGGACATGTTAAATATAGCCAGCATGCATGAATTCCATGCATTTGGAAAAAATGCATATTGTGCGTAATACTGTATATATACTGCAGAAGTAGCATATTAATATGCTAGCATACTGTAGCTCGCATGTGTAAGGTCACAGCTGAAGAGAGACCCCTGACCACCTGTGCTTGAATCAGGGTTTTTCAGCTTGTCAAAACATACAGTAAGTTTACATATTTTTTATAAGCGCGGAAACCCTTCTTGTTTAGACCACACAGATTTTATGGAAAAGATTCCTGAAGGACCCGAGACAGAACCAGTGCTTCCCTCATCAGAAATATTTCTATAACACGTTCCACCGAATGTCCTGCTAAAGCAAATACAGAAGATCGGTATCACTATTATCATGTAAAATATGGAAATAACAAAGATTCACGATCCCGTTCACCCTCACAAAGAAAAACAGCTTTCCACTGGCGGTCGTCTACCCCGTCAGACCTAATTTTACATGATTTGTTGTAAAATCTGGTGCGGTGACCCTGAAAAGCACTGAAAAGTGAATCGTTTGCACTACAGTTAAGGATGAATATGACTCTTCCTTTCTCAAAACTTGTATTCTAAAGCTGCCAAGATGAATAAAGAAAAAGACAGTCAAAATAATTGACTTGTGGCAGAGTCGTACCTTAAGTATCTAAGCAAATCCTGACAGGAGGGAAAACAGAACTCCAGTTACACAGACACTAAAATCTGATCGTGCAGAATGACACCGACTATTTCTGACATTCGTAAACTTTGTTTATAATGAGAGTGAGAAACATGGCACAATAAAACTATAACATTGCCATTATAATTCATGAAGTTGTCTACACCGCAAACCACTTTCTTGTAATGTAAACATGCGAATCTCAGATTCCAAGACGGTTTGATGAGCGAACACAATCAAATGTGTTAAGAAGGCTAAACATTTGAGTTGTTTTACTCTGCTATAGTTACATAAAAGGGATAGTTCTCGCAAAAACGAAAATTATGTTATCATTTACTCACTGTCTTGTCATTCCGAACTCATAAGACTATAAAAAAGCTGAAATTTATAGCACAATGTTCAGCTATTGAAAGTAAAAGCTGACCGCATCTGTCAAGCAAGATTTTCATTGAAAAATGTCAGTCTGTTCCTCACACGAAGCTGTCGTATGACTTCAGATAGACTTTAAATATATTGCACACATCATACGGATTAATTTTATGATGTTTTTATGATGCTTTTTGAAGTTTGTCAGCCCCTAGTGGCCAGTCACATTGATTGTATGGTAAAGAGCAGCGTGAACATTCTTCAAAACGTCTTCTTTTATGTTCAAATGTTTTTGAAAATGACATTATATTGGGTAAATGACAACAGAATTTTCATTTTTGGCTGCACTGACCTGCTTTAAAATGTACTGGTCAAAATGGAGGCTGACCACATCTGTCAAACAAGATTTTCGCTCAAAAATGTAATTCTGTTCCTCACATAAAGCTGTCATATGACTTCAGAAGACTTGAAATATAGTGCAAACGTGATATAGACTAATTCTACTATGTTTTTTATGCTTTTTGATGTTTGTCAGCCATAAAACGCTTTACTTGCCAAGCAACACTTTTCATTTTAATTTAGTTTAACTTGATATACTAAAGTAAATAAAACTAAAAGTAAAACTGAGTAAAAACTATACATAAAGCTATTTAAAAAAAAACTAATAACAATGGTAATAACACAAAATACTTTAGCAAAGATTAATATGAAAACGGAAGATATAAAAATGAAAACTGATTCAAAATCGTAATAAAAACCAAAATACTAAAAAATTAATAAAAACTATACATAAAACTATATATAATATACAAAAAAATGATAATAAAAATGGCAGTAACACAAAATACGTAAACATTAGCAAAAATGAAAATGGAAACAGAAAATATAAAATAAATACTGATTTAAAATTTTAATTAAAAACTAAAATACTAAAAATACAAAAAAAAAAACAAAATTAAACCATATATAAAACTTTATATAATATGCAAAAAAATGACGATAACACAAAATACTTAAACTTCAGCAAAAATTTAAATGAAAATGGAAAATATAAAAATAAGTACTGATTCAATCTTAATAAAAACTAAAATACAAAAAATTAAACTATATATAATAAACAAAAAACTACTAAAACAACAACACAAAATACTTCAACTTTAGCAAAAATTAAAATGAAAATGGAAAATATAAAATAAATAAAATTCAAAATCTTAATAAAAATAAAATACAAAAAAAACTATATATAAAACTATATATAACATAAAAAAAACTATTAAAACAACAATAACACAAAATACTTCAACTTTAGCAAAAATGAAAATAGAAAAATACTGATTCAGAATCTTAATAAAAACCAAAATACTAAAAAATTAATAAAAACTATAAATGAAGCTATATATAATATACACAAAATAATAAAAATGACAATAACACAAAATACTGAAACTAGCAAAAATTAAAATGAAAATGGAAAATATAAAATAAATACTGATTCAAAATCTTAATAAAAACTAACACACTACAAAAATAAACTATATATAAACCTATACATAATAAACTAAAAACTACTAAAACAACAACACAAAATACTTAAACTTGAAATTAAAGTTAAAATGGAAAATATAAAAACAATTATTGATACAAAATCTTAATAAAAGCTAAAATACTAAAAATAATAATAGATGCATTGAAAAAATGATATACAAAACTATATATAATATTTAGAAAATAATAAAAAATGACCTAACACAAAATACTTAAACTTCAGCAAAAATGAAAATAAAGAAATATGCCTATAAAAATAAACACTGATTCAGAATCTTAATAAAAACTAACATACTGTCTCAATGATACTAAAATAACAGTGCTTCTTTCATATTCCATGGAAGAAAGAAATTTATACAGGTTTGAAAATGACATAGTGAGTAAATGATGACAGAGTTTTGGCTGCGTCTATTTAAAAATGTACATTTTTCTGCTTTTAATCACATTTGTCTTGGCTTTTGAGGGTTTCTACAGTATCTTTCGAGCAAAATTCCACAGTCCATTAGTTTTAACCAAACATTTTTCTTAGCATATCTCCCTCTGTGTTTAGAAAGAGATTTGAGAATCCTCTCATCTATTATGCTCAATAATCCTCGTTAGGAAATGAATACCTTGCTGTAGCTACGGGAAACCCGTCCAATAATCCACTACATTCCAGCAGACAGCCATAAACAAATTCTGCAGCTCGCATCTTGGGAGGCTTCGCTAAGTGTGTCTAGAAATACCCCTGCAGGATGAGAAAGAAGAGTAGATTAAAAACTAAACATTACACTGAGCCGAAATCAGAGAACGGGCGGCAGAAAGCTACTGATTGTTTTGTAGGTTGGATAGTTTCTCGTGGTGTGCGGTAGATGTCGGATGAGGGGACCGAGATGGCGGAGCACCCCAGAGACGGAGTGTGGATTAGAGGAGATTTAGTGGATGTGGAGATGTAGACGTCCTGCAGGGAAAGATCTACACGCTCGGATGTTTGCTTTTGAGTTTGCTTTGCTACTGGTTTAATGAGAAGGTTAATCAAGTAATCTCCCTGGCTCTTTTGTAGAAGTTCTACTCTAAACTGGTTCTTTTGTTTAGAAAGACAACAGAAAATGGCACTCAACCCATTTTACTTTCATAATGATAACAAAATGTAATATAGGACTTTGTTTTATCCACTGGGAATGGTTTGCATCATGAAAAGTGGTGCCAGACAGGCCTGAATGTGAGTGTGTAGGACTTTGACGTCACCCGATATAAAAAAGTTGTTTCGGAGTCAGAGCAAGTTATTACATTTTGATGAAAGATTACGAAGACAAACAGTTTTTTCTTTAAAACAACATGCACTGATGAATCTTATGCAATAAGACCAGGAACATGTTTTAAGAATGTAAATATAGAGTACATTTTGATTTCATGTTGACTTTAGAGTGTAGCGTTTTTTACTTTGTTAGTGATTATTATTATTATTGTTATTATTATTAATAATTTATTTTGTTTAAAAAACATTTGTGGAATTTATTATTAATTCTTTTTTTATTTATTCATAAAATTATTAGAAATTAATCATATTTATAATATAGATATATATTATTTACAAATATATATATATATATATATATATATATATATATACATACACATCGAATCCCTTTGTTTTAACAAAACAGTAACTAGTTTTAAAATAAAATGATTTTCAATATAAGAAGCCATCAATAAACACTTTCGGGAATTTACGCAGTTAGTTTTTTGAAAATGATGTAATCTGTATTAATCTTTTTGATGTATCAAATCATGTAATATGCAAATTCTTTTATCTATAATTCTATATAAATATATATATTATAAAATAATAAAGTGTGATAATACAACTTAAAATAAAATAAAAAAGTGAGTATTAAGTAAAAACATTTATATTTTTATATACTCCCTTTTTTAAAAACATTACCTAGTTTTAAAATAAAATGATTTTCAATATAAGAAGCCGTCAGTAAACACTTATTTATTTATTTAAGTTATGTTTTTGACATTTATATTTATATATATATATAATAAAAAAGTGAGTATTAAATAAAACATATTTATATTTTTATAAATATTTTATAGTACAGTTAAAAATACAATGCTAATATTTATTTTTTATTTATAAAATTTTATTTATTTTATTTACATTTTTTTATATGTATATTTTCAAACCTAAAACCATCAAGCTTTTATTTAGTTTTTATTTATTCATAAAATTATTAGAAATTAATAATATTTATAATATAGATACTCCAAATATAAATATAATATATATATATATATTCTCTAAAACAGTAACTAGTTTTAAAATAAAATTATTTTCAATATAAGAAGCTGTCAGTAAACACTTATTGGAATTTAAGCAGTTATGTTTTTGTAACTTATATATATCTCTGTATACATACATATATATACATACAAGTGAGTATTAAATTAAAATATTGCTATTTTTATAATTATTTTATAGTACAGTTAAAAATACAGTGATAATTTTTAATTTATTTTTTATTTATTGAATTTTATTTATTGAATTTTTTATTTTTTATATGAATATTTTCAAATCGAAAATCATTAGGCTTTTATTTCGGCGAGTTTCCAGGAAGTAAGTACATGTGTTGTCAGTTTTAAAGCACGTCAATGAATAAAACGTTATATTTTTACATTTTGCTGTAAACCAGCGGCGCCTAGACTAGATTTAATCTTTCATTTCGAATGGAAATCTTACTCGGTATTACAACTATAGTCGATCTAAAACCACTTGTCCTCATTTAACCCTTACAATGTTGAAAATATTTTCTAGCGGCTCAGAATCTGGGTTGTTAACAGAAAAGTTATAGGTTTTAACCCCAAGGGTTGATCCATGAACTATTACCAATGTTCCCTTGAGCTAAACACTTAACCCCAGGTTGCTCCGTAAGTGTCATATCAATCACTTTGTCAGCTAAATGACACAAGAGTAACTAGTTTTAAAACAAAACCATGATTGATTGTCATTGTGAGAGGCCATCACGAAACTGGCATTCATGGTGCCGTTTTTGAACCTGATGTAATCTGCATGAATCTTCGTGGAAGCAAACAACCCAACACAACCGCTCAGAAGTGATCTCTTTTATACATCGTGACTCAGCAGAAAACATCTCGAAAGAGCATTACCTTCACATTGGTGGTGTGTTACAGTACATTCTGTAAGGAGATGTCCCAGGAAGCTCCAGTCAAAATGAGATGAAACATCTGGTTTTGGTTAGTGCTCGTAAAACTGATCCAACTGAATCCAGATCAGCGTTCCCAAGCTGGACTCGTCCTATGTGATTTTAATCCAAGGCAGGAAGCTCGGGTCAATTAATCGGTCAGGGCACACTGCGTCCTTTAGGGAGTCAACAACAACAGAAGAAAAGCCAACCTTTGCATTCTTGTTTACGTTAATTAATTTTTGTAAACCAACCATCATGTTTTAATTATGACTATCTTAAAAGTTAAGGTTCTTTATTGGTATCTGTGGTTCCATAAAGAGCTTCCTTCCATTCCAAATAAGGTTCTTCCGAGTTTTGAAAAAGAAATGATTCTTAAAAGGTTCTTCGGAACTTTGGAACTTTTTGGAACTTTTTGGAACTTTAGAACTATTTTTAGGAGTTTAATCCGAATGCCAGGACATTGAGTGCATTTCAGCGTGATTGCAATTGAAATATCACTATTATATATTTCTAACACACAGTCTCTACATCAAAAAGCGTCTTCATTTTCCATCTAAGTTCCGACAGACCACATCAAGCGTATTGCTTTCCCTCAGGGTTTAACGTGTTTATTTCCATTGTGATAAAATTATCCTTCATTAGTCCTTCTCTCAGAGTCCATGTGGTCTTGGTGATGCTATATTTATTTTTGCAGAGCTCAGAGTCTTTTGAGACTGAGAGGGTCACTATACCGCACCTTTGCCTGGCACTGGATCTTCTCCCAGCGGATTTCAACACATTGGCTAGGGAAAAAAACACTGTGTTTGATAAACCTTCCAGCTCTTGAGTCCATACTGTTGAGTGCTCACAGAAGGGAGCACTGAGGACACATCACAGCCGCAAAAAGGGGCCCTCGTAAACACCCTTCTGAATTGTGAAATGACAAATGGAACTGCTAAACCAACCATCGTGTTTTAATTATGACTATCATACATTCTTAAAAAATTTAAAGGTTCTTTATGGTTCCTTGAAGAAGCTTTAACATACATGGAAGTCAAAGAAGGGTCTTTAGATTTTTTAAATATTCTTCACGCTAAGATAAAAATAGTTATTTTAAGAATGTATTAATGAAAGGTTCTTTGGGAAACCAAAAATGGTTCTTCTAAAAGTCCTTCTGTCGTGTATTGTGCTTGTGTCAATCCAAAATTTTGCAAATGCTAATCACTGAAATCAAAATTGTCTTTCCTTTGCTCAACAGTTAGAAAACTACATTAATCAGAAGACGGGGATGGTGCATTTTCAAGCTGATGCTGTTCATAACCAGACGGCCACTATGCTGGAGATCGGTACTAACCTGCTTACCCAAACCGCAGAGCAAACCAGGAAACTCAATGTGGTTGAAGCCAAGGTAATCTCATTCCACATCATAGAAATGCATGAATGCATACATCATCAGTGTTTTTAAATATGAGAATATCAAGCAGCACGGCTGTTTTCATTGATAAGAATAGGAAACATTTCTAGAGCTGCAAAGCAGCATATGTGACAGCATATGTGTAGCAATAGCCAACAATACATTGAATGGGTCAAAATTATCGATTTTTATTTTGTGCCAAAAATCTTTAGGATATGAAGTAAAGATCATGTTCCATAAAGATATTTTGTAAATTTCCTACCGTAAAAATATCAAAACTTAATTTTTGATTAGTAATATGCATTGCTAAGAACTTTGGACAACTTTAAAGGTGATTTTCTCAATATTTTAATTTTTTTGCAACCTCAGATCCCAGATTTTAAAATAGTCATATCTCAGCCAAATATTGTCCTATCCTAACAAACCATACATCAATGGGAAGCTTTCAGATGATGTATAAATCTCATTTTTGAATAATTGACCCTTATATTATATTTGGAATAAACATGGTGGAGGATAAATGGAATTCTTTTTTTTTTTTTTTTGATATTCTGCAATATCTAGGTTACTAATCTCTGGAAGCCCGTTTCTGCCACTGAATAAAATATAAAAAATGTAATTGTGACTTTTTATCTCACAATGTGACTTTTTTTCTTATAATTGTATTATATAAACTCACCATTCTGAAAACATATTAGCCTTTTTTCCCCCTCAAAATTGGACTTTATAACTATAATAATTTTATGTCTTAAAATTCTGAGAAAAAAAGTCAGAATTGTGATATACAAACTTGCATTTGTGAGAAAAAAGTCAGAATTGCAAGTTTGCAATTCTTACTTCATAAGTTGTAATTATGAGTTTATATCAC
>JAHKKF010537359.1:0-11599 GCA_019740295.1 Labeo calbasu
GTCACATGATCCTTCAGAAATCATTCTAATATGCTGATTTGCTGCTTCTTTATTTTTTATATTGCATGCATACACATTTACAATTTATGCACTTGTTTGGATAATATTAGTCGTGAATAATTTTGTTTATTTTCTGAGAAGAGAAAAAAACATTTGTACATTTTAAAGGCATGCACTACCAAGTCTGGAAATAATTAAGAGTTTTATTGTTTTTGAAAGAAGTCTCTTCTGCTCACCAAGGCTGCATTTATTAAAAAATACAGTAAAAAAGTGTAAAATATTATTCCAACTATCTGTGAAAATGTCATTTATTTCAGCGTCATTACTCAAATCTTCAGTGTCACATGATTGTTCAGAAATCATTTGAATGTGTTGTCTGAGGCTGAATTCTGATCATATTGCATATGGATTGCACAACTGCAGGCTAATGAAGGGGAATCCGCTCGTCCTTGTGTTGACGGCTCGCTGTTTAACGCAGTTTTGGCACATTGTCAAACTTGTGGACAAGGACGCATGTATGCGGTTCAGCGCGTCCCTGCTGATGTGAACTATTTTCCTGCTTGCGAGTGAGTGAACGTGTGTGTGTGTGTGTGTGAAAACACACTGATGCCAATCCGCCATATCTCTGATGACTTGCTAACTAGGGCAGCGATGCAATCTTAATTTAAACTGACCATCAGATCATCTCCATCTCTGCCACCACCTTTCTCTTTCTCTTTCACACTCATCACAGCAGCTTCAACAAACATTCAGAGTCACAGGATCCCTGTCATTCACCCCTGTCACATTTAACACTGTATGACTATACGTATAACTATAATATAGAGTCGGGAGTAACTAGTGCTGTTGACACAGATAAAACAATTATATCTAACATAATTGATAACAGATAACATTCACACTATATCCTGATATTTAGATTTATAGATCATCTGAAAGCTGAATAAATAAGCTTTCCATGGATGTACGGTTTGTTAGGACAATATTTGGTCGAGATACAACTTAAAAATAGTTGTCTCAACTTAAAATAAATTGTTATCCCGCTGACTTAAATTTTTTTAGTTTAGTCAACTAAAATATTGCAGTTGTCACTTAAATTAACATTAAGTAACTTAAAATTTCTCATTTTAAGGCAGCAGGGTAACAAATTATATTAAGTTGAAACAACATTTTGAAATAATTTTTTATAAAGTGTATTTGAAAATCTGGAATCTGAGGGTGCAAAAAAATCGCCTTTAAATTTGTCCAAACAAAGTCCTTAGCAATGCACATTACTAATCAAAAATTAAGTTTTGATATATTTACAGTAGAAAATGTACAAAATATCTTCATGGAATATGATCTTTACTAAATATCCTAATGATTTTTGACATAAAAGAAAAATCACGAATGTTTTGTTGGCAATTAGAGGTAGGGATATTACGGTTAACTAAAACTAAACTATTAAACTATTACAGCTGAAATACAATTTACATATTAGATGAAAAACGTTAGAAGTAAACAAAATTTCAGCGACTAACTGAAATGAGTTCCATTTGCAGCACTAAAATGACTGAAAATATACTGGAAAATGGAAATAAACTGAAACTCAAATTGAACTAAAACTAAAACTGAAATAAAAATTAATTAAACCTAATTAGTAATATTTAAAAATAATTGAATAAAAAAAATGACAAAAGCACTCCACCATATTCTTAAAAATGAAAAGAAAAATGGAAAAATATAAAAATAAAAGCTTATTCTGATCATCCTAAATCGTTTTCAAAATCTCTTAAAACTTTTTCCGAGTAGCTTTTTTTGCTTTTATTTTGTATTATATTTTCTTAAATAATTTCATTTTGTTATATTTTGTATTCATTTTCTATATTTTTGTAAAGAGATTTGAGACTCCAAAAATAAATAAAAAAATATTATTATTATTATATACATATTACAACAATAAATAAATAAATATGTATGCATATATGCATGTGTTAACATAAGTTTATCTAACTGAACATGACAATGATTCGAAGAGGACAAACACAGCAAGAGTCATGCTTCTCAAATAGAGTAAAAAACAGCATAAATATCATCTTAAAGTTGCTTGGCCCAATCTCAACCTCAGCACAAACTCCACACTTCAAACTCTCAAAACTACAGCATCAGTTTCTAAATTCATCATGTGAAATAACACATCATTTACATCTACTCTCCAGAGTTTCTAAGTGTTTTCTGATGATCGCTAACCAGGGCAGCGCTATAGCCCTAATCTGGACTGACCAACGATCATCTGCTTCTCCATCTCATCTCTCTCTCGTTTTCACGCTCATCGCACGTTTTTGGAAGCGTCTATCCGCCGCCTTCTTCTTGGTCGGCGGCCAATCGTGGTCTCACCTCACCCCCCGTTTCCTCTTTCTTTCTCCCGGTGGCTTCATTATCACATGCAAAACAGACACAAAGAGTGGAGCGAGCGTCTCAAACGCAGACCTTCACACCAGCGCGCTCCTCCTGCTGACGGATGAGAGCGAGGAGCTCAGAGAAGCTCCTCCAGTCAAAGCTCTCGTCAGGATAACAGAGGCTCGGCGCTGTAATTGTGCAGTAATGGGAGTCTTTGTCCTCCTTTATACGTCTCGTAACCGCCTTGACAAGACGCCACCTGCTAACAGAGAACGCCTTCGTCTTTTGTTTCTTCACTTCACAGGCGTGTCGGAGGAAACGCCGCTCGTGATAAAACTATCATGTTCCTGATAAAGCTATTACTATCCTCCATACACTACATCCTGTAGATAATCGTTTATATTTATAATAATATTTATCTATTTGCTATGATTTTTTGGTCAATTAGAGGCAGGGTTATAGCTAAATAAAACTAAAATATATATATTAAAAATCAGTTTTAATTGAAAAACAAACTGAAAAACAATTAAATATTAAAAACTTTAACTTATTTTATTTCAGTTAGTGTTTAAGGCAGCATTTCACATTTTCATTTATTTCTATAAGATTTAATAAAGTATCTAAAAATAAAAATTATACAAATTTAGAATAAAAACTATACTATACTATTTTATGTTTAAAAACAACAAAAGTAATAAAAACAACAAGAACACAACAAAATCACTACATTAAAGCAGAAAATTAAATCTCATTTAAAATATAAACAAAAACTGTAATATCTTCATCATATCTCAATGACACAAAAAACACTGACATTTTTTGTTAACTGAAAGCTGAGATAAAATACAAATATTTAATGAAAAACTGAAATTAGGTTAAGTTAATACTAAAAATAAACTGGAAAAAGGACAGAAAATAGCTGAAAATAAACTGGAAAATGAGAATAAAAACTAAAACTAAAATAAAAACAAATCAAATATTAAATAGTTATATAAAAAGACTGAAACTGACAAAGATACATCATCATATTACTAAAAATTAAACTAAAATTACACTACTAATAAAATAATACTAAAATAACACTGATTAGAGGAACTGTTAGTTTAATATTGTTCTGCATGATAATGCCAACAAATGAATCGATTCACTGAAGTGGACAGTTTGAACCGATTCACTGAAATGAATCAAACCTTCCAACTCTACTGCTGTAATTGGCACTAAAATTAAAATCTGGATAAGCTTAATAGCAAAAAAGCATTAAAAAAGCTGTGCAATATTCACAATGCAAATGCGCTGCAGTATTTTATAGTCATCAAAATCATGATGAATATATTAAGAGTATATCAGCCCAAGAGAATCAAGACCAGTTTCACAGTGTTTTCAGCAATGTGACTGTAGATCTGCTGATTCAGAAACAGCGTTAACGTTCCAGCATCAAGACAATTTTCCATCCAGTAGTTCAGTGAGAAACACAACACGACTGTATTCACACAGCAGCTCCAGATCACCATCACACGCGATTCTCTAGATCAGAATGAAATCCAGAAGTCATTTCAAAAGATCGGTTCAAAAGGATTCAGATTCAGTCTCTGTAAATATTTCGCTAAATTTAACACAGACCAAAAGGCCCCAGTTTTGAGAACTATACAATAAAGCATCTATTTTACAAATTTAAACTGACTAAATGAAATTAACCTGTGATAAAATGTTCAAACATCTTCTGAATTTTCTCATTTTTAAATTTTCTAGCAATTCTATATAATATAAGTTACTGAGTTTATAACTTTGTTTTATTAAGTACAACAAACTTTTAGTAATATTTCATTCAGGGTTAAACCATTCAAAATATATTGTTACTTGAACATAAATAAACATTTCACTTCAGCTAGCTGCCAAACCAACATTTCTCTTAGTTTAAAACTTAGTTTTACTTGATGTGCTAAAATAGCACAAAATAAAAACAAATTGTAAATAAAAATGAAAATACATATATATATTTAAAAATGACAAAAATACTAAAACACAGACAAAATTACTACAACTTTAACTAAAAGAAAATGAAAAAATAAAAGCTGATTCAAAATATTAATGAACCCATAACGGCATCTCAGTGCTAGTGACCCTGATTTGAGTGAAATGATGATTTCTGTTAGTAAATGTCACACTGTAGTTTAACTATTATCCTCTAACACATTCAACATCAGCTTCCAGAACACGGCGGCGTCTGATGCACACTTCATTTAGTAGGCTACGAGTGCGGCTGGGAATATTTCCAAACTGATTCCCATTTAGACATTATCATCTATTTGCATCTCCTCCCTCTTTGTCTGGAAGATGTAAAACGTAAAGCTTGAGCCAGCAAACGAACAATAGAAAGGATCATCCGTTACGTGACCCGCGCCGTAACTTTTGACACTGTGGTGAGGTGAGAACATTAAGCAGAAAATTAAATCTCATTTAAAATATAAACAAAAAGTGTATCTTCATCATATCTCAATGACACAAAAAACACTGACATTTTTTGTTAACTGAAAGCTGAGATAAAATACAAATATTTAATGAAAAACTGAAATTAGAGAACACACACACACACACACAAACACACAAACACACAAGTGCACAACACAGGACCGTCCGCCACAGCTGTGTTCAAAATAATCTGACCGCTGCATGCTGGGAAATTTGGCAGAAAGTTCCAGAGCAGAAGAGCAGAGGAGCTGCATTACACCACTACTGATGTGTACAGAATAAGAAATGTCTTATTCAAATACCACACAGCATCACTAACCATATACACTCAACTAAATCTAGATTAGAAACAAGTTTCAGTCAGCAGTAAACTTTGCACAAAAGAAAAAAAGAAATAGCAAGTAACACTGAATTTGAAACACTGAAATAGTTTTCTTGTAAAACATAATTCAGTAATCTGTTTATTTACAACATTCAGATTAAATTGATTAGATGATATTTGGCCTTTTTGAGATGATCTGCATTAGTCAATAACTGTGAAAGTATAAGAAATTTCACTCAAAAACTGCTAGTAAATTACAAATGGCACATAACCATCAGCATTGAATTAAACGTGAAATTTTGAAAGAAAAATTAAATCGCATTTTTTTGTTGTTTTTACCACAATTCACAATTGTGAAAATCATTTATGTACAGTGTACAGTCTTTTTCCTTTAAAATTGCACATTTAATTAAATGTCACTTGCCATTTCTCGAGAAGTATGTAAAATTGAATATTGAATAAAAGTAATTTGTGAGTGAATTTTTTTTCCCCAGCATACAAAATCAGGTGATAACAGTTGGCAGTTCTAAAATGTATTCATTGGACTAATAAATCTGTTCTAAGACTCTTATTAATTATTTCCCACAAATGCTCCTTTTGCCATCAGTTTGAAGAAATTAGTTATTGATTTGTTTTGAGACTGTTTATTCAAAGTATTTTGGAATGATTTTCCAAAAAAAGTTTAAAAATAATTTATTGTCAAAGACCACAAAAATTGTGTTTTTGGCGACTCTATGAAATTAGACCCTTCTCATTTTAAGTTTTAAACTAATTCTTGCCCAATTTTAAATTCAAAAATGTAATTTTCAAATGAAATTCCTTTCTTTTTTTGCATATTACTGAATATTTAAACTCTTTAATGAAATCTAAAAATTCATGTATATAAAACACTTTTAGGGTCTAAAACATATAAGCTACAAAAAAAATTAAAAAAATTGTGAAAATAGGCACAATGTACTGTATTAACGTATTTAATTTATTTTTTCAAAAACATATCAGTCGCTCTGTTCAACATATATCAGCACCGGCCACTGCAAAGCCCCTAGCGTTCACCAACTAACTAATTCCACAGAAATCAAATATATTCCCTCAAATATTGCCACAAGATCCTGGTTTGGACGAGCGCCTGTGAAGAAAGGCGTCCTGGAGCTCGACACGGCCGAGTCTGATTAAAGCCAGACCTTCTGCTGGACGAGACTCAGAGCGGGCCGGGCTCTCTCCGCGCGGGGCAGCAGCTGGCCGAGGCCCGTCCTGGCGCTCTCCGGAAGGTCTGATGTCGAGCCCAGCGCTTTCGTCTCGCTCCGCGAGCGCCTGGGGAGATCCGATCCACCTCTGTGAAAAACACCACGCATCTGTTCAGCCAGGCAGCTGGTGGGCGGGCCGGCGTAATTGGCGCCGCCCGATCGGGTCGTCGGCGCGGAATCGAGCGCCGGATCGCTTCTGCCGTAAAGGTCGTGTTAGGGGAGACGCCAGCAGAGGTGAGATGAGGAGACCTGGAGCCGTTCCTGGATAGATAGATAGCGGCTCGGCGTCTGTTTTTCTTGTTCCGCTCGCCTCGTCATCTGTCAAGCTGACGGAGGTTTGATGAATAAAGCGGTCGCTGAGAAAGACCTTGGGCAGGCGTCGCTTCACGAGCGGTTGTAAACGCAGCCATCGTTATTCATTTCTGTATTTTTAACTCAAACTCACATCTTTAAAAAATGTTTCAGCGAGAGCGGCTGAGAACGTGGCCATTTATATCACTTGCCTTGCTCTTATTTATTGATGAACTGGATGTGCGATAAATAATGTAATGAACACAAGGAATCACAGTTACGCTTGCTACTCTGGGCCTTCGCCGCAGCTGAAGTGATGTAGAGGAAACTCTCACAGGTTTATATATTTAAAACATCTGTGCGATCAGATCATCTGAACTGACGCTAACGCCGAGTACTAACCGGCCGTGACAACATAAGAGAGCAAAACACTTCTGAACGCTTATGCGTCTCAAATCAGTCAGGCAAAACTCCAACATCTTCACCTATTTTCATCAACACTTCATACAGTCTGAAGCAAGGCATGCTGGGAACTAGAAATCTTCTTTCAATGCAGTTCACACAATTAAATTAGGCTGTGATAAAATAGTTATGAACTGTGCTGCATGAGCTCATTTTAACTATTATCTATTTGTTTTTGGACTGTGTTTTACTGCAAAGTATTTTGAGTTGATTTTCAAATTGTATTTAAAAAAAATACACAATTAAACTTCTGTACAAGCCAAAAAATTGTGCTCTTTCCCCTTTTTTAAATTACTTTATTACTCATTTCATTCATAAATGTGACCTTGAACCACAAAACCAGTCATAAGAGTCCATTTTTATTTAATTTATTTATTTATGTATTTATTTATTTATTCATTTATTTATTTAAATTGAGATCTAAACATCATCTGAAAGCAGAGTAAATAAGCTTTCAATTGATGTATGGTTTGTTAGGATAGGACAGGATACAACTATTTGAAAATCTGGAATCTGAGGGTGCAAAAAAATCAAAATATTGAGAAAATCGCCTTTAAAGTTGACCAAATGAAGTTCTTAGCAATGCATATTACTAGTTTTGATATATTTACGGTAGGAAATTTACAAAATATCTTCATGGAACATGATCTTTACTTAATATCCTAATCATTTTTGGCAAAAAAAGAAAAATCAATCATTTTGACCCATATAATTAGTATAGGCTATTGCTACAAATATATTTGTGCTACTTAGGGTCACTATTGTACATTAAAAAAAAAAAAATTGAATAACTAAATAAAAATAAATTAAACTAATTATTAATAAATAAAAATCATTAATAAATTCTGTAAGGAAATCCAAAAATTCAATTTTTAATTTTATATAGTAAGCAACCATAATATGCTTTATTTTAAAATTATGTAACTCTCTTTGATTTGTTTGTTTTATCTTTGTATTTGTAAATGTTGTTTTATCTTGCATAATAATTATTGTTATCATTTTTTTTCTAAAAAATATTTATTGTACAAATTTTGTAGTACATCATTCTTATAATAAATTATTTAAAATCACTAGAAATAACAGAAATTTTAATAACTGGTTCAGTTGAGTTCTGCTTCCTATAATCAGCTATTTCAATAATAATCTAATAAAATTAACTTATTTCAAAGAGTAAATTTTACTGTTGAGCTTTCAATCAATCAAAATGTATTTTTATGCAGTAAAACACAATTTGGTTTTGTAGTAGTTTAACTGTAAACACATTCAAAGTAGCTGTTTTGTCATAACCTGCAAAGACTACAACCAATGACAAAATATTTAGTTTGAACTATTTATGCGGCATCACACACGATTGGCTCCGCCCACAGTCAGCTCTCATTGGTCCGTAATCCTGTTCCACATCACTATATATAGAGCACAAGCGTGTCAGTGAATCACTGCATATGACGTCATCGAGTCTCACAACACTCCCACAATATTAGTAAATATTTTTATTTAAAAATTGCATTTTTTTGTAATATTTTATTCCTACAATAAGTGGCTTGAAATACTAGTTTTATTTTAAGTAAAATATATATTCAATGATTTATGACAGAATTTAACTGCAAAGTCTTGTATTTGAAATAAACGGTAAAACACAGCTGAAAAAGTGCGCGGCGGTCACTGCTGCGCTCTATGACACATTAGTCACCGGCTTTCAGTGGACAGATGAATTACTTGTCGCAGGAATCTAGTCGTGTCGCGCCTGGTTAGGACACGGTTTAAGTGAGACAAATCCACTGCTGCGTCAATATGAAAACCACAGCGCAGGGCTTCCCCAATAATTCACTTTAATTGCAGACTTCATTCAACTGAGAGCTGTTTATTTACTGTATTCATTAACCTCAAGACACTGTCAATCAGCTGACACATCATCATTAGTCAATAACTCCGAAACCACAAAACACACCACTGTCGTCCTCTGAGATCTTTTAAAATCAATTTCCAACAAAACAGCAAAGTCATTAACGAATCACTGTTTTTTAATGAATGCATACACACATATGCATATGCAAAACCACACCGCATGACATCTTTAGCATACATATGATCATCACAACCTGCAGTCTAACAACACTCAGATTCCATCACCCGTCAATCAGAGCGACAAAACAGCGCAAACTGCCGAGTAAAAGGGCAAAAATAAAGCCTTCTGATAGACTACTGTGAAAAACATTAAGCACTGCTCTTTAATAGCAACACAATATCCTCTTATCATATCAATCATCAAAGATGAGACATTAAATTCCGAAATAAAGGCACCACTCAGGCTGGAGTCAGTAATACGATTGCTTTTATCATTAATATGATGGATTACACAAGTACGCGGGTGGGGTTTGAACGGGAGGGTGAGAAGAACCTCCTGCTGCTGCAACTTTTTTTTTGAATACAGCTTTGTAAATTGGATCCATTTATTAGGAGCGGATAAGACAGCATTCATTTCACAACGCTCTAACACGCCGTTCCGCTGAGCACACTTATGACATGTGATGGGCCCTGAAAACCAGCCTAAAATACGTGCAATTTTATATGCACAAGTTGCATTGTGGGAACAAACAACAAGAGATGGGCTCGAGAGCAAACCGCTGTAGATCTCAGCCTCTCGACGTGCGCTGCCATAAAAATGTAGGCTAAAGTAAAATATGCTTTAATAATCACTCCACTTTTAAAGCACGAGGTATGGATCGTTGATGCCTAAAAGTGAGTCATATTAAAAAATTAGATTTTACTGAACAAATGTGGAGAGGAGAATAAAGACATTAATAAAGCAGACCCGAGCGAGCATAAAAGATTCGAGCCATATTTCGACCGTGATACATGACTGCGATTTACTGTTGGGTCATTATGACATGATCACACTTACAGAGGGAGGTAATGGGATCATCAATAAGATCCTGCGTGCCTTATAAAAAAAAAAGCCCACACCTAATAAACTGCACTCGCCCAACCCCAAAACTCGCCTTATTTCCTTATTTATGCGTGTGTGATTTAAGCAGCTGATTGTGAATTTGATTCCTCAGTGAATAACAGTTTGGAAGACGTGATGGTTTGAAGAAAAAGTGATGACGAACCGTACCATAAACAGGAAAGCGTAGCCTTTTTTATGATAAAAATGCTTTTAAGTCTCCAGACAGCTGCAAGTTGTCAGAACGACTCATTTTTGTTCACGTCCGATGATGAAACGCCATCACAAAATGTTTTATTTCAGGAAAGCTGTTTTGTTGTCACATTAATGCTGTTCTCTCAAGCCTGATGTTGTTATCAGTAGCATGATTCTGTCATTTCTAAACAGCTTCAAGGAAGCTGTTCTTTTTAGCATGATGCATAAATGAGAAAAAAAAAAACACATTTTTGGTATTCTTCACATCGGGCCATTGCAAGGCCACCATGAAGTGAGGAGATGAGGATCAGCGTCTGAAAGCCATACGGGTGTTTCTGCTCACATAGATGCATTTTAATTAAAGAACACTGTGCTGAAAACAAACAGACATTATTCTGCATGATTATAATGGGAGAAATTATATTTTAACTGAAGTGTTAAGTAGCATTTCCAAATGTGTGCATTTGGTATCAATTTAAAATTGCTTCCAAGAGACAGATTCACATCCCAACACCTCTACCTCTGTTTTCTCCAACACACACATGCACTTTAAATACAGTACGTGAACTCATAAGTGGTACTAGATATGAATATTTAAAACGTTACGTGAACTTACATCCTCACAATATTAAAGTTATTAGGAGATCTTTAAGTGAATCACCTGAAATCTGCGATTTTTCTGCTTAATGGTTATCACTTTACGCGCAATTACTTTAACAAGTTCTGATTTGGTATGCAGCCCACAGTGATCTACAAGTTCACAGAAAACCTCGTTTTGTTCCACTCTCGTTATTCGTCACATTTACAGATGCGAAACTCACAGAAACGTGCTTCATACCTTTCTCAGAATCCATTGGATGAGCAGCAGAACGCTCCAGCAGAGCAGCCTCATCGCACCTTTCGTTCGCGACCTCCGAGAGAACACTAGTCCCGTTGGGTAAACATATACCGGACCAAATCAGCAACCAGAAAACATCCGAGAGGAAAGAACTCGAGGCAGGTGGTTTAACTGACTGTGCGAATAAACCAGTGCTCTCAGAGTTATTAAGGCAACCAGGGAGGTTCAGCTCTTGGAGTCCTTGTCATTAGTGAAGTGCACATCCATTCGCGGGTTTACGGAGGTGAAAAGTTGGCGTGGGAACGGTGGCAACTTGTGCTGTCAGCTGGCGTTCGCGCCTAATGCCCTCATTACCGCGCCCGTTTGCTGTTTAAAAAAGAAACTGTGTTGCGTTCTCTCTCACTCCAAAGCGCACGCCCAGTGTAGACTTTGCGTCTTGTTCTCTCCGCTCTCTC
>JAHKKF010537361.1:0-24829 GCA_019740295.1 Labeo calbasu
AGATAGATAGATAGATAGTACTGGTAGAGTGAGGGTGAACGTGCTATTGATCGATACCTCATCAATATATCATGTTGCATGGCTATGACTGCTAATGAAGTGATTCCTGAGAGTCGGACGGCGGACTGCAGGAATGATGTGTTGGTACAGTACAAGATTAAAATGACAGATCACGAAGCAGAAGGCAGGAAAGGCCTGATAATCGCACATAACTGATTAGATAGACTAAACAGCATATGATTTTAAGAATACTCTGATTTTAAATAACATTTCTGTTGCCAGAATTTTTTTTTTCATTTAAGTATTAAGTTATTTCGTTAACCATTTGAACTCACCTTGAGAATTGTCAGAGGTTGTGCTAAAATCGGGCACGACGCCCGATCTGTCCGCTTTATTATCAGACATCTGCGATTCTTTCATCTGTGTTTCAACAGAGCTGAGCTTCCTCCGAGCAAATGCGGCCATGTAGCTGGGATTAGACAGAGATGGGGTGGTGGGTTTCGTTGTTGGTGGTTTAATGGTGGCTGCTGGTGCGGCGACATTTATCGGTTTTCTGGCAGACGCGATCGTGGGCGCTGGTGTTAATGCGACAATACCGAGCCGGTACCCTGGAAACCCGTTCGCGCTCGTATCTGGATGCTCTTCGGCGACTGAACGAGATTTTCTTATTACTAAAGGCAGCGCATCGTAGGAATGAGCCGCCTCGGATAACCCCATGCACACAAACACGATGAATGGGAAAGCCGGAGATGTAAACATCATTAAGGCAAGCCACCACATAATAATAATCTCAACGCTCCATGAAAACCTCCTCGAGACGGACTTCGCAAGGCCCCCGTCCTCCAATTTCCATCGGGTTATTCCAAACCAGGTGGTTTCCAAGCCGCCCCGATGTAGCCTACTCCACCATATCCGAGAGAGACCCCCTTTTTCTCAATGGCTCTGAACCGACTGCAAGGTGTTTGATCCGCACCGACCTGTAGTAGCAGCGAAGCGCATTAGAGTGGCACACTTACTGGCCAATCAGAATGCAGGACAAGATAACCGCTGTAGTGAGATGTGTGGTTTTTCGCCGCGCTTGACAGACGGTGAGGCGTCTGATTGGCCCAAATCAGGCGCATCGAAACCTCGCTGGCTGCTTTATGCAGTCAGGCGATCATCAGAATATTTTAATTTTATAGCCTATTGTTGAATCCACCGTGGATAAAAAAATAAGAAAATACGTTTCAAAATATTTAAGGAATTTCAAAACAACAATATCATGCGATGCTAGTACATTCTGCGTCTCTGTGAGCAATTATTAATGTATTATTACCATTAAATGCGAACTAAAGTTTGTCTAAAGGGATTATTATATACGCTACACTGAACAACGAATATCTTAATAGTTTTATTCGGATGTATTATTATTTCATATAGGCCTAAATGATTTGATTCTATATTATGGCATTTATTTTATTATTTTATGTTTGTTTGTCTCTTGCTTAATTTTATTTTATTTATTATTTTAGTAATTCAATCATTCATTTATTGTGGTGGTATTTGTAGCTCTGTGTTGATATTCTGCAACATCAATTGCTGAGCACTGTCAATATGGGTTATTATCATCAGCAGCACCATCTTCTGGTTGTGTAAAAAAATGAGGAACAATTTTGCAGATGTCCTGTGGTGGGACTGTGATATCTTAAGCCATTAATATTAACAAAATGGAGGACTCAAGTTGTTCTATTAGATTGTAAAATAGCTTTCAATAACAGAGACCTCTTCAAATTACAGTAATAATTGCCAGATTAATAAATGACTATGCTTTTTTTCCCTTTTGCATATGCAGTTCTAGCCTTCTATATTTAGCATTTGTGTATAAATAATGAAATTGTTTTGCTTTTTATGATAAAAATCATAAATAAATTAGTGTGATGGAATTGCTGCTACATGCAGTATATCTAAAACCTAACAGAATGATCGCAATATTTTTATATCCTGGTTGCACCGAAAAACATAAACACTCAGAAAAAAATATTTCTGAGAATTTCCAGTCTTACAACAGAGCCTCTTTTATGCTTCATCCACATTCCTGCTGTTTTTAGACCTCATCAAGGTGAAGGACAAAATCCATATGGACATCTCATGGATGTGTGGACGAACACCTGGGGTTTGGGCAGTGAGTTGTGACAATGTACAGGTGGAGACACATAATAATGATAACCAGAAATTGCTTTTAATATGGGTCTTCTAAATGCTGTAAACAAGTAAAACAGGTATGACAAAACAGAAGGCAAGAGGTATATTTATAGTACATAAATATGTAAAAATCTATAGAAATAACATTGTTCTGGAATGTGTTGTTAGGCTCAAATATTTACATTTTCTAAATAACCCATTTACAGTGATACTTTTCTGCCTTTATATTTTAGATCAGTAACAAGATACTATTAAAATTCAATTTATGTGTATTTAGCATACTGACTATACTGAGTCTTCAAAACAGTGATTCTCCAACAAGTTATGAATCTGTAGGAGTGCACATTTGTCCTTCACTGAAAGAACGTTTAATTGATTTTAAATTATTTAGAGCTAATGTTTTTAGTTTTGGGGGTGACAGGTTGTGGTTATTAAAATAAACCAATTAAAAGAGTCCCAAATGGCATTGTAAATTATGCACAGTGTTAACAGAAACACCTGCTGAAGGACAGTGCTGTTTCTCAGAATACTGATGTAGGCCTGGGCCAGCAAGTGACACTATATAATAGCCAAAACAGTCCACACGCTGTTTGTGGTGATTACACAACAAATACGAGACTCATTTAAAGGGCATGTAGGCCTACTCAGTGCAGACAATGCACGGAAGCAAACTTAAAGTGATAGTTCACCTAAAAATGAAAATTCTGTCATCATGTACTCATCCTCAAGTTGTTCCAAATGTGTATGAGTTTCTTTCTTCTGTTGATCACAAAAGAAGATATTTTGAAAAATGTTGATAACCAAACATTTGACTGAGCCACTGACTTCCATAACATGGACAAAAATACTGTGGAGGTTAATGGCTGCCAGCTGTTTGGTCACCAACATTCAGGTTTGGAACAAGTGGAATGATGACAGAATTTTCTATTTTGGGGTGAACTATCCGTTTAACCTGTCCAATAAACTTTCAGCCCTTATATAGTAATCCTTTTTTTTTTCCCCAATACATTTAAAACTTCAGTTTATAAATATTTTCTTTGCATTTATTTGCAATATATTCCCATCTTGTATTTATTACTGGCAGGTTTGTTTGAAATGCTTTTATTATGTTTGGAAGAAGAGTCATTTCAACCTAAAAATCCATACAGTTAACTGGCTATTCCAGACATTTTATTCCTGGGATTTCAAAGCAGAATTTTAGCATAATTGTTCCAGTCACATGATCCATTGACGAAAAAAAAAATATATATTATTTTTATTATTATTATTATTATGGTTTCTTTGATGAGTAAGAAAGTCCAGAAGAACAACATTTATTGAAATATAAACTTTTGTAACATTGTAAATGTTTTTATCATCACTGTTGATCTAAAAGTATTAATTTCTATTAATATTCAATTCTATTAATATTCTATTTATAAATTTAATTTCTATCCCCCCACCACCGAAAAAAAAAAAAAAAAGAATTATTCTGTCCAAGCTTTTGAATGCAGTGTATAATGTTACAAAAGCTTTTTATTTATAATTTTATTTATATAAATGCTGTTTTTGGGGTCTTTCTATCCATTAAAGAATCCTGAAAAAAAATACACTCAACTGTTTTAAATACTGATAATATTAATAATTAAAAAATGTTTCGTGAACAGCAAATCAGCATATTTGAATGATTTCTGAAGGATCATGTGACACTCAAGACTGGAGTAATGATGCTGAAAATTTAGTTGTGATCACAGAAATAAATTACGTTTTAAAATATATTCAAATAGAAAACATTTATTTTAAATAGTACAAATATTTAAGTTTTTTTTTTTTTTTTTTGCTGTACTCTGGATCAAATAAATGCAGGCATGGTGAGCAGAAGAGACTTCTTTAAAAACATTAAAAATGTGTGAGTATGACAGCTTGCATGATTGACATGAAATCAGGCGAACCTATAGCCACACCTCCCTCTTGCTGTTGTCCAATCAGCGGCGAGCACAATCGGCAAGTTGTTCCTGGAACGTCATCAGGAATCTGGTGACTGAAGATTACGTGGTGAAGTTGGTTAGCCAGCTGCTAGCCCCGACAAAAAGACACACAGATGTAACGCCTGGAGAAGTATTTGCGTTAAACGTGATTTCCATTACAATGAACGTCAGTTCTGCCAGAGTTTATGGAGTTTTCACGGTAGGTTTATGCTTGTTTGTTTTTATTGGTTTAATAAAGGAAATGGACGAGAGCTAACATTAGCTAGCTCTGTTTACAATTTATCCATAATTGCTCGGCTTTGGGCTTTTTATCGACAGTTTTGGGAAATATGTTCTCATGCACCGTCAGTATGTGATTGATTAATGGTTCTGGCATTAAGCTTACGTGTCATAATCAAATCTGACCCTGGTTAGCTTACTAGAATGTAGCATATGAAACCATGTAAACATTGAGTCTCTTGCATTCAGTCTATTCTAAACATCGAAACGCATCAGAATTTAGTTTCATGAGTTGATATTTAACTATATTTCCCGTGTCTTGCTTAAAAACAATGCATCTGCTTTAAATAATCCTGAACTTGAGTATCAGTAATGTAAGTGCAGCACTATTTGATATGTCAGTTCCATTAACTATTTAAACAGACACATATGTACACTAGATAGCGATCTGTACTAAGCAATTCACTCTTAGCATGCAGGTTGGTATCTGTTGGTTAAAAGCCCTGTTTGATTATATTATTTTGACCACTAGATATTTCTGCTACTGGAATCCTAATGTTGTGATTTTCTCCACAGAGTCAAGGCAACAGTGAGTAACACCAGAATGAGATCTGCATATGCCCTGGATACAAGCCGTTCTGCTTTACGAGGACCCTAAAGAGTCTCATTGACAGTTGGAGATACGTTCAAAACATTTCTTTACACACACGTCTATACGCTACATCTACACTACAGAGATGTTCGCAAAGTTGAAGAAGAAGCTGGCGGAGGAGGCTGCCACTGCTCCTAGATCAGGTCGCATCCCTCGCTCCATGAGCAAAGAGTCTATCACTTCTGTGGGCGCTGATTCAGGCGATGACTTTGTGAGTAGATCTTTGCTTCTTAGTCTCCGGCTTCTTGCGATATCATATCTTCATGTAATATTTAGACCCATGATGTTGTTTGGTCTGTTTTAAAATTCTAGCTGGATGTAATACCAGTAGTACAGTAATCATTCCAGGATTAGATATGATAGGATATGATTTCAATCATACTGTGATGTTACGGCCTTCTTCATGTTTATTGTATGCTTTTTCAAACATTAATATACTGGTTTTTCTTTGGTGATCCACTGTCGTTCAAAAGTTTGGGGTTGGTAATATTTTTGGTAAGATCAAGGATGCATTATTTGATCAAAATACAGTAATATTGTGAATGCTATTACAATTTAAAATGACAGTTTTCTATTTTTGATACGTGTTAAAATGTATTTTTTTCCTGGCTTATTTAGAGTTTGGATTTTGGTCAAAAAGAAATAATTTTGCATTATGTTTTTCTCAGGCTTGTACTGAATAATGGTAAATCTTTAAAAAAAAAACCAAACAAAAAAAAAACATTCTCAAAAATATAATCATGAGAAATGGTACTAGGTCTTGACATGCGAATATTAATAAAATATTATAATCATTCATCTAATCTTTTTTTTGACTCTAAAATAATTTCTAACTAAACTAAAACCTTCCAAGCGTACACTTCCTGTTAAAAGTTTTTGACCAGTAAGATTTTTAATTTTAAAGAAGTCTCTTCTGCTTACCAAGCCTGTGTATATTTGATTCAAAGTACAGTGAAAACAGTAAAAATTTGAAATATTTTTACTATTTAAACCATTTTCTATTTGAGTATATTTTAAAATGTAATTTATTCCTGTGATCAAAGCTAAATTTTCAGCATCATTACTCCAGTCTTTAGTGTCACATGATCCTTCAGAAATCATTGTAATATGCTGATTTGCTGTTCAAGAAACATTTAAATTATTATTATTACCAGGATTTTCAGGATTCTTTGATGAATAGAAAAATCCAAAGATAAGCATTTATCTGAAATAAAATGTTTTTGTAACATTATACACTACACCGTTCAAAAGCTTGGAGTCAGATTTTTTTTTCTATAATTCTATATTATATATGTTTTTTGAGCAGCAAATCAGAGTATTAGAATGATTTCTGAAGGATCATGTGACTGGAGTGATGATGCTAAAAAAACACAGGATAAAATAAAAAAAAATAAATTATATTTTAAAATATATTCAAATAGAAATGTTGAGCAGAAGAGACTTCTTTAAAAAAAAAACATTCAAAATCATACTGTTCAAAGACTTTTGACTGATAGTGTACTTTCACATCTAAGTATCAGTAAAATGCCAGTTGACACATTTTGATGCATAGACATAGTAAATACTTTATTATTTCCTATTACAAAAGCAGAATGGCCCTTAATAAATCAGCACAGTAATTATTCCTGTTTTAATGTCTGGCATATTCACAGTATCCTGTCTAGAGAACGTTATATGACTGTATACTGAGTATGTTTGCACAGTGCTGCACCTGAATGACCTAATAGTGTAATGAAGTTTATTACTAGCGCTGTGCTATGCTTCTTGAGAAAGCAGTGAAATCTAGAGAGTGCCAAATAATGTCACGTGCTTGGACAAACCAGTGTAACCTGACACTCTTGTCCTCTAGCAATTAATGACAAACACACTCAGGGTTAGGTTCAGGTTGTCTTTTGTCCTAAATAATTAAAGCCATAGGCCAGTTGGAGGATGAGAGTATCAGTAACAGGTCTAAATCAAAGCCGCCCTTATACAGAGGTGTTTTGCTGAGAGAACTTCTCATATCTTCATAAAAATAAGCTTTAAATAATTCTGCATTTGTGCTGTTGAACTTTTATGTATTCTTAGCAATATAAATGAACATCTTTTATCGTTTGCCTTCTATATGTCTTATAAAGGATCTGCAAATATATTGGTAATTTCTCTTTTATTAGTGTTTTTTTTTTTTTTTTTTTTTTGTATTGGTCAATATTGTATATTTAATTGTTCACGCTCATTTCCACTTTTTACATTTAGATTGTCTTTGCTGTCATGGCTGTTCAACAATTTAAAATGCATATACATTTATTTTTTTTACTGTACATTATTTTTGCATCCTTAATTCACTTGTTTTAAGCCTGTTAGGTGTATTTTGAATGTGTTTTTATGTATGTATATATTTATTTATTTATTTTATTTATCACAAAATACTTATTATTTAATATTACTTAATTTAGTTTTAATATTAGCAGTTTATCAGCTAATGGCTACAGCATTGAAAAACTAATACAAAAATACCATAAATAATATCTAATTGGTGTTAAATAATAAATAATGCTAATCAGTATTAGCCATAATTTTAATATTGATGCATTCGTAGTTTTTTGGGTTTTTTTTCGTATGGAATATTGTAAGATAAATGTGTCTCTATCTGTGTCATTCATTCTTAGGCATCTGATGGCAGCAGCTCCAGAGATGATGTTTCTTCTCAGATTCAGCGCAGAAACGATCAGATACGAAAGCTGGAGGCCAAACTCTCAGGTATCGCCAACACAATACAGTGAAACCCATGTAAACACAACAAGAGAAAAGACTGAAAGGAGGAAAAAGATACGAAAGGCCATCTTTACAAAACGTCAGTGGAAATCAATGAGAAAAGGAAAAACTAGAGACTATCCTTCTCACTTGCCACTCTTTCATGCTGAATCTATTTCAGTCTGTATTTGGACACTTCTAAACCCTTTCATCACAGTGGAAATGTATAAAGCACTTGTCATTTGACAGATTTGCCACATTTTTTGCAGAGCAAGGCAGGAATGAATGTAAATGACTCCACTGTAACAGCCTGGAAAAATCAGCATAAATAATAGATACTTGGCTCTCACTATCAGCGTGCCATGGTATGCAATTACATAGCCTGATCTAGAATCTCCTTTAACCCTAAATGAGCAGTACTAGATAAAATGATTGCATAATTGACTCAATCAGATTCAGGGATGATTTGTAAGTACAAAGGGCAAAGGTCAGTCATTGTACAGCCTCACAATCAGTCTGGTTTTCTCATCTCAGAAAATCATTCTGTTTTTCCCTCCATTTGTTTATCTTCTCAATCATATTTATCCCTTTGTTTTCTCCCCCCTGTTTTTGTCCCTCCTCCCACCCTACCCGTGATCCTCCCTCCCCTCATCCTCCTCTGCCTCCCTCCGGTCGTGTTTTTGTGTGTGTCGGTATCCCATTCCCCAACCCTAGACTACGCTGAGCAGCTTCGGCTAATGCAGAAGACCAAGGAGAAGCTTGAGATTGCATTAGAGAAGTATCAGGATTGTACGTACCGTTCTTTTCCTCCCATTTTCACCTCTTCCTTCTTTTGGCTTTCTCTCCTCTGCTGTTTTCCATTCGTTTGTCTGAAGCTTTTACACAAACCTCACGCAAATCTAACATGCATTTTTACCGACAAATAAGGTTGGTTCTTGATCAGAAAGTAAAAAATGAAGATAGCTGATTGGTTCGTTTACTTTTAATTAATTGTTTAATCACAAACGTCATCACGATTTAATATAAGTTAAGCTTTTTTATAATGTTGATTAGCACAGAACATTATTTCTCCCGTTTGTTAACTGCTGTAATACAATCACTTTCTTACCTTATTTTTTATTATCAGATGTTCATCTGCAGTGTTCTCACTTCAAAAAGTACAGTTTACACTTATTATTGTTATTATTATTATTATTGTTATTACAGCTAAAGTATAATAATTCCATTTGTTACTATAAGAGTAATTAATAAATAAAACATTGAGGCATCAATTATTGTTTGGTGAATTAATTGTAATATCCCACAAATACTGTTGGTAGAGCTTGACTTGTGTTAAACCTGAAATATTTCTTTGGGGATTTCCACGCCTGGGAAGTATGTGTCTGGAGCTATGGCTTCTGAGTTTTAGATGTGAAATCTAAAGTCTTTTGTTGCTTTAAAATAACATTTTTGTTAGGGTGACATTTGTTTTTTTGGCAATTGTAAACTGTGGCTATAGCAAGCTAATAAAAAAAAAATCCCTCAGAAGTGTCATGAATCTAAAAGCTCAGATCCCATTTCTAGACGTGCCCAAACTAAAAAGGACAAAAAATACACTGATTTATAATCAACAAAAAAATGCATGCATGTACTAACAATCTGTTTTACAGCTGTACTAACAAGGATGTCTGGAAATTACTGTCAGTGTTGTTCTTTTTTCCAGTAAAGATTGATTAATGAAACTAACAAAGATAACAAAATGAGTATTTTAGGTGTTGATATACAGTTCAAGTCAAAAGTTTACATGCACCTAGTAGAATCTGCAAAATGTTAATTATTTTAGCAAAATAAGAGGGATCATGCAAAATGCGTTATATTTTTTTTTTTTACTACTGACCTGAATAAGATATTACACATAGAAGACGTTTACATATAGTCCACAAGCGAAAATAATAGTTGAATTTATATTTATTATAGTGACCCTGTTCAAAAGTTTACATACACTTGATTCTTAATACTGTGTTGTTACCTGACAGCTGTTTTATTTTATTTATTTATTTTTTAAACCTTTTCCAACAATGACTGTATGATTTTGAGATCTATCTTTTCACACTGAGGACAACTGACAATTCATATGCAACTATTACAGAAGGTTCAAACGCTCACTGATGCTCCAGCAGAAAAAACAATGCATTAAGAGCTGGGGGTAAAAACTTTTGAACAGAATGAAAATGTGTACATTTTTCTTATTTTGCCAAAATATCATATTTTTTTCATGTAGTACTACTCTTCAGAAAGTACAGAAGATACTTGTATGTTTCCCAGAAGACAAAATAAGTTATTAACCCTGATCTTCAAATTCAAAAAGTTTTCATCCCCTGGCTTATAATGCATTGTTTTTTTTCTTTCGGAAAACCTATGCGTGTTTGAACCTTCTGTAATAGTTGCATATGAGTCCCTCAGTGTGAAAAGATGGATCTCAAAATCATACAGTCATTGTTGAAAAGGGTTCGAATAGACAAAAATTGCTGAAAAAACAAATAGTTTGTTGAATCTGAAAGACTTTTTTTTTTAAAGAACAGCATGCAGTTGAACTGCTCAGGAGAAACAAGGAACTCAGGAACAACTAGCACTAAATAAAAAAAAAAAACAGCTGTGGATCATTCAGGTAACAACACAGTGTTAAGAATGTGTATGTAAACTTTTGTACGGGGTCATTTTTATAAATTCAGTTGTTATTTTCTGTTGTGGACTATATGTAAACATCTTTTATGTGAAAAATCTTATTCAGGTCAGTACTAAATAAAAAATAACATGCATTTTGTTTGATGCTTCTTATTTTGGTGAAATTAATATTTTGCAGATTCTGCAAGGTGTATGTAAACTTTTGACTTCAACTGTATAAAGTACTTTACATATATTGGGTCTAACATTACCATCTGTGGGAACACTTAACCACTGATTTCATATTACGTCTGTCTGTTTTAAAGGGATAGTTCACCCAAAAGCAAACATTTGTTGAAAATGTACTCATCCTCAAGCCATCCAAGATGTTGTAAAGTTTGTTTTGTCATTGGAAGAGATTTGGAGAAATGTAGCATTACATTACTTGCTCACTGGTGGATCCTTTGCAGTGAATGGGTGCGAATCAGAATGAGAGTCCAAACGGCTGATAAAAACATAACAGAAATACCAAAGTAATTCACAGGAGAAAATGTACTTATGGATTATGGACTATTTTGGAAGAAGCAATGGTTTTAATGTCTTAATCGATTTGTTTCTTATAAACTTGCAGCTTTTCGCTTCACAAGATGTTAATTGATAGACTGGGACGTGTGTGGATTACTTGTAGATTATTGTGTTGTATTTATCAGTTGTTTGGACTCTCATTCTGCAAAGTGAGCAAGTGATGCAACGCTAAATTTCTCCAAATCTGTTCTGATGAACTCACTTGTGTCTTAAGTGGCTTAAGGGTGAGTGAGTTTTCAGCAAATTATCATTTTTGGGTGAGTTATTCCTTTAAGAGTTATAGAAATTAAAAAAAAAATACTGAATAGTTAAAGTGCTTATAAGTTGCAGATTTCTGCTTTTAAACCCTCCAGATCTCTTTCCTGCTAAACTGTCAGTGTAAGTGTATTTAATGTAAACATGTTTGCTGCTCATCATACACACACGCCGAGAAACGTATTTGAAGTTTCATCTGTGAAGACCAAGCGTGCAACACAGATGCAGCCCATAGACGTTATGATGAAAATGATCTGGAATATTACTTTAAGAAGGAAATTAGAAAGATTAAAGCAGAAATCAGAAAGATTAAAGCTTTTATCTTATTTCTGTGTTCAATCAGCGTCCATGCGCAAGCTTCAGGACCAGAATGAAGCTTTCCAGGCCAACAGAGCCAAGATGGCAGAAGGCATGGCCTTAGCATTAGAGAAGAAGGACCAGGAGTGGATGGACAAGATAGCTGCACTGGAGCAGGTAAAGATGCTTTGTAACAAATTGGATTACGGTTTGGTGGACGGACTGTTGCTTTAATTAGTTTTTTGTAAGTCACTTTGAGTTAAAAGCATCTGCTACATGATTGTTTTTAACATAATTTTGTAATTGTTTGTCATGTTTCTTTCAAACAGGAGAAGTCGTCTCTGACAGCCCGGCTAGACGAGATGACGGAGCAGAGTTTAAGTCTTTTCCAGAAGAGAGATGACCTGGATGAGCTGGAGGGCTTTCAGCAGCAGGAACTGGCCAAAGTCAAACACATGGTCAGCACAGTGAACCTTGAGTATTGTTTTATTACTTGTTTACTTAGAAAACTTGCACACATCAACTTCCTTCACATTCCTGCACTCAACAATAATTTTTACTCTAATACATATCCAAACACCAAGCAGTGACTGAAAACTCTGACTAGAGTAGCTCATATACACTGCATTATAGAATGTAATTTCCCAGACCGTTTAAGCAGACTAATCATAAATTTGTCCTGCAGCTGCTGAGGCGAGAAGAACAGCTAAGTCAGCGGGAGAAAGAGCTCAAACTGAGAGGAGAGGAGTTGAACACAGCAAGACTGACCCTGAGCCAAACCCAAGACAAGCTGTATGAGCTGGGAGAAGAACACGAGGAGATGTCCAGGATCAACTCACAGCTACAGGCCCAAAGGTGTGTGCAGAAGTACAGAACAATTTGACTTCCTTAAAGGAATAGTTCAGACCCTGATTCATCCCTACTACAAAATATTTGGAATGGGATGGAAATGTTTCAAATGTTTCACTTTGGCTTTTATGGAAATTCTTCTTTCTGAAGAAGTTTATTTCAGACTAAACTATCATAATGTCTCAAAGAAAGAAATAAAATCTTCTATTTGTCCGTTTGTTTCCTACAGGGAGGAGTTGTTGAGTGAGAGAACAGAGGCTGAGAGGAGGGTTGTGGCTCTGGAGAGGAGAGAGCAGGAGTTACAGCAGCTGATCCAGCAGGTGTCGGAGGATTTTCAGAAGGTGAGCACTTGGCATCCTTCAGCTCATTGGTACAGATGACAGTCAGAATCTAAGAGGGTCGCTTTTGCCAACAAAGCCACCTCTCCTATTTGAAAGTGTTTTCAGCCCACCTTGCACTTTTTCCATTTCCTTCATTTTTATATATATGTAGGACTGGTTAAAAAAATATTGATTTCTCAATTTTAATCAGTTCTCATTTTTATGAAATAAAATCGATTGATATCCCAAATGTGGTTGTAAACAATCCCAGCTGAGGAAGAAGGGTCTTATCTAGCGAAACGATCTGTTATTTTCTTAAAAATAATACAGTTTATATCCTTTTTAATGTCAAACGCTCGTCTTGTCTTGCTCTGCCCAAACTCTGTTTTTTTTTTTCTGGTTCATGACAGTTAGGGTATGTCGAAAAACTCCAATCTCATGTTCTCCCTCAACTTCAAAATCACCATATATCGCTGTTTTACCTTTTTTGTTAAGGGTGTTTGATCTTCTTTGCATGTTCACTTTGCAAAGACTGGGTCAGTACTTCTGCAGCGATGTAGGATGATTTTGAAATGATTTTTGAAGCTGAGGGAGAAAATACGATTTGAGTTTTTTGACATACCCTAACTGTCTTGAGCCAGAATACACAGAGTTCAGAGAGAGCAAGCATTTGAGTTTAAAAAGTATTTAAATTGTATTTTTTTTTAATGAAAATAACCAATCGTTTTAACTAGATAAGACCTTTCTTCCTCGGCTGGGATTGTTTACAACCACATTTGGGATCGATGAAGCCGCAATTAAACTGCATTTTGGAAGTTCAAACTCGGGGGACCATATCAGTCCATTATATGGAGAAAAGTCCTGAAATGTTTTCCTCAAAAAATACAATTTCTTTACGACTGAAGAAAGAAAGACATGAACATCTTGGATGACAAGGGGGTGAGTATATTATCTGTGAATTGTTGTTCTGGAAGTGGACATCGCCTTTAAATCCCAAGAATTGATTAGTTTAGCCTATTTTCATTTAACGGAACATTGTGGCACACCTCCCATCCAATAAATCGCAATAAACTTTGTGCTTTGATACTTTTGATATTTTGATAAGTCTCAGATTTCAAATTCTGTCCGTTTTATTGTAGTATTCAAACAATAAATGCCATTTTGGCACCGTTTAATGTGGACTGACTGATCATCTCTGCTTTAATACCAGTTTCTGCATGAAATAAACATGAACAAACATTCATGTTTATTCATAAACATAACTAATTCTGGCACATTTACAGTCATGTTTATTAATGTGCATTGCCCCTGCAACAACAAGTTGACATGCATGCAAGGTCAAAAAACACTTTTATTGTCATATAATATGTATTTATTTTTACCTTATTTGCTCAACGACTCCCAAACGGTTCGTTAAAAACGAATCATTTGTCCAAACCACTCCTTTGGGTGACACTAATCTGCGGTGATTGGTCCGATGACCCAGTCTTTTGTGATTGGTTTAACGTTACTGCGTGCAGCGAAAAACACGGAGCGCCCATCTTGTTTACTCTAGCCCACAACTCGATGGTAAACAAAAACACCCAAACAGCCATAGTATATGCGTCAACCCAATGCAGAAACGTATTGATAAAGCACTGCAGCTTGTACACCAACGTACTGTTCTATTCTTTGTCAGAACTTCAAGTAATCACAACGACAAACATTCACTACTCATCGACACATTTCTAGACAATAGCGAGTGAACAGATAAAGCTGTCAGCTGGTTAGCCAGAGACCTACGAGCTGCACGGCGCGAACACAACACACACACAACTAAATACGAATTTTGTTTGTGGGCGGGCAAGTTTTTTGTGACGTAGAACGTGGGCGGACATTATGCAAATGTGTGACTTTGTGACATACAGCCGTAACAGAAAAAGATTCAAATTCCTGACGACTCGTTCAGGCAATTGTGAACCGACTCCGACTAATTGGAGTAAAAATATAATTACGTAATAATTGTAACTTTATTGTTATAAAAACTTCATTGAACGAAATTTAAGCATTTGTATACAAATTACTTAATTTTAACTTTCAATATTATAGTAATGTAGTACCAACTGACTCTCATGTGTATTTTATATCATAAGTTTGAAAATTTGGCATGTACTGTACCTGACATTTATCCAGAATAATCAATATCGAATCAAATCAAATCGAAAGCTTGTGAATCAGAATCAAATCTGTCAAAACCCAGCTCTAATGTGATGTACTTATAATAGTGTTATAGCATTGCTCATAATTTTTTAAGGAGAGTTTTGGGCTTTTTTTTTTTTTATTAAACCCAAGTACAATATTTCCAATATTGCCATATTATATTATTTTTAATTCTTTTTTGTTGTTGCAATATGTGTGCAATAACATGCTGGTTTTGCATTGGTATTGAAATTATGGAATTGTAATTGACTACCAAAAATTTGACATTTGGGACCCTTCTAGAAAAAAGCTTGTATTTTATTAAATTATTAAAAATGAATGGAAATTAAAAATAATAATAATAATAATCTGTTATATAAATATTTAAACCCTTCCTTTTATAAATTGCCCCAGATCATACACTCCTGATTAAAAACAGTCAAGATCTGTTTAAAAAAAACAGGAGTATGTTTTTGAATGTGTTTTCAATTTTACTTGAATGGTATGGTAAAAATCATTTCCACATTATTTCTGTATTGTTTCATCTTTGTTTTCCAGGCACAAAGCAATGCAGAGGCACTAGAGAAATCAATGGAGCAGCTCCAGTCTGAACACAATAAGCTAAAGCTACAGCACGAGCAGCACAAGAACAAGGTCTGATTGACTACAAATAATTCATTGATGCTAAAGCCTTTACTCGCATTTGCAAGTGAAAATTACTGTCTGCGAATGTGCTAAATTATGCAGACGCACGTGTGAATAGCATCTAATCAAAACCTGTAGGCTACATAATTACATCAGAATAAACCTTCACTAATTATTAGGGCCTACAAAATCCAACGTTATTAAGCAAAATACATTTGTCTGCTTTTCATGGCTTTTTATAATATAAGTTGTTTTTAAGACGGACGGTCAAGATAAAAATTGTTTTAACAATGCATCTTGTGCTTTGTTTCCTTTCTTTGCACTGCATCTAGCTATTTTTTATTAATTGATTTTAAATGTAACATTTTATTACATAACGATCATTATTTCAAATGCATTCAAATACTTATGGATGTCCTGAAAGTTTGATTCATATATTTAGGAACATTTAAACATAAATGTTTAAATGTTCATTAACTAATGCACTGTTAATTATGTGGTTTTGGTCTTTACTTACGGTAGGTATACTACATAATTTCAGATGTTCTTAAATTGATTAGACATAGTTGCTGTTAAATTAGTCTGTCAGGTTTGAAAAAAAAAAAAAAGAATAATATATATATGCAACACTGTTGTTGTCATATCGCTGTAACTCCTCATACCATACTGTGATTGGTCAGGTTGCAGTGACAGAGGAGGAGCGAGAGCGTCTATTGGCTAATCTGCAGGAAAAGGCGGCTTCCTTAGAGAGGAGACTAGAAGCGAACTTCTCTCAGGATGAGCATCTACAGGAGCTGCTTAAAGAGGTCAGAGGACACCCATGTACTGCCTATTGTCTTAATGAGGTCTCTGTCATCTAATATCCACATGTTGTGTTTGTGTGTGTAGAAGTCTTTATTAGAGCAGAGGTTAGAGGAGGCCAGAGGAGAGTTACTGGAGGAGAGAACAAATCACACCACTGCGGTCAGTTCACTGGAGGCCCAGGTAAATCTCAGCATCGAAACTCATGCGCTGCTCTACATAATGTTTTACAGTTGTGATATACAGGCCAGGCCAAAATATGTAAACATATTTTGTTTATTCAGTGCATTTCTTACTGTTATCTAATTTGAAAACTGTTGATCAGTTGCTGCTAAACATTTTTTGTGGAAACCATTATACACTTTTTTTTTTTTTTTTTTTTTTTTTTTCAGAAGAACAGCATTTGTTGGAAATAGAAATTTTGCATTTTAACAAATACTGAATTTGATAATTTATCAAATAAAATTTTATTGTGAATTGAATTAGACTAAACTGAATTTGCAAAAAATTGCAAAAATAGATTTTCTGTGTACCAAAATATTCACACCCCTAATACTGCACTCTACTGCAGTGGTTCCCAATTCCAGTCCTGGGGACCCCCTGCTCTACACATTTTGCATGTCTCCCTTATTTAACACACCTTAGCCTGTATTTATCAAGCATCTAAAAATTACTCTCAAGAACGCTGCTAAGAACTGACTAAAGTGTAAAAAAAAGCTGCGCTTAAAAGTTAGTTATCAAGCATCTCAGTCGTAATTTAGGCGAAGTGTAGAACTAAATCTTAAGTGTCAGTCTTAGAGATAATTCACGACACTTTGCTGTGCCATAAACAGTATTTTGAAAGCTCCTGTTATGCTCTTTTTTAAAGTCTTGATTTTGTTTTGGGGATGTACTAGAACATGCTTTCATGCTTGGTGGTTCGAAAAACACATTATTTTTCACATAATTTACATTACTACAATACCTTTCTCCCCAGCCTGGCACAAATAGCTCGATTAGTTTCGGGTTTAATGAAGGCCAGCCTTGATTGGTTAACTATCCCAGTGCATTGCGATTGGCGAACAGCTTAGACGGTGTTTCAGTACTGCCACGCCCCTTATCAAAGCAGTTCAATAGTGAATCTTATGTTTTAAATATGGATTTTTTTTTTTTTTTTACAAAACCGCATCGATTCGCTACAGGAGACCCCCGGGAGCCATGTGAGACACTTTTTATTATGGATGGATGCACGTTATTAGACTTTATTACACTCCGATTGCATTCGTCTGAAAGAAGGAACTCATATACACCTAGGATTATACATGTGCATCTCTGTCTCCACAGCACCATCACAAGCCCCTACTGGCAACTCCTAACCACTTGAGAGACCTCTTGAGCTGTCTTAAATAACTGGGAGAGTAAGAGTGTTTCTTAGCTTTAAGAAATTTGATAACTTGCTGTTATACTTAAGTTTGAAAGTAGGAGTAAATTTTATGAATTCTCAGCACTTAAGACTAAAATGGCACTTTGAGAAGCTTGATAAATACGGGCCCAGACAGAGATCATTAGCTTGTTAGGGCAGAGAGCCATGAACTGAACTAATGAGCTGATGCTCTCAATCAGGTGTGTTAAATAAGGGAGACATGCAAAATGTGCAGAGCAGGGAACTGGGAATTGGGAACCACTGCTCTACTGTACTGTACAGTTTTACACTATGTTGTTCAATATACAACTATTGAACTGCAGTAATTTTAATTCAATGACAAAGTTCCTGTTTCTCATTCGTTTCCAGATCTCTCGGCAGAACGCCAGCATCACAGATCTGCAGACTCTGGTCAAGCACAAAGAAGACTCGTCCAAGGCTTACAGAGAGAGGACAGATGCACAGGTTAGTTAACCCACACATCACGTGACTATGGCTGAATGATCTGAATGATCTTAATGATGTGTGTGTTGTGTCAGATATCAGATCTGGAGCAGAGACTGGCTGACTGCACGGACAAAATGAAGAGTCTGCAACAGCAACTTGAAGTCAGTGAAGCGCATACAGAAAAGCTGGTACGTGCTGACAGAGTTTGGGTGGCAGTTCGTCTCAGACAGTTTTTTGCTGAAATGTCGCCCCCTTCTGTCAGATATCAGTCATACCTACTGGAACGCATTAGACAAGAAAATGAACTTATGGGTTCTCAGCAACTGGCTAACTTCTTTTAGTTTAGCCTTAGAGTGTTGACCTTTGACCTTTGGTCCCACAGAAGGCAGAGTGGGCAGAGGAGAGAGAGAGACTACAGCAGCAGGTCTCGACACAGAGACAGAGAGGCTTGGAGAAAACAGCCAGACTGGAGGAGGAACTTCTTGCACTACAGAAAGAGAGAGAAACCGAGGCCAGCAAGCATCAGGACAACCTGGTGTGTGAAACATCACTGGTCTTTCTTTAAGTATCATACACTTAACATGGGAAAGTTATTAAAAGTTTATCTGATGTCTGTTTCTTTTTCTCAAGCGGTTACTGGAGGAGGAAAAAGCTTCACTGTTGAAGAGCAAAGCTGAGGTTGAAAGCACTGTAGAAAGACTGACCGCAGAACTAGAGCAGTCCAGAGTGAGAATCATCTGCCATGACGGATTCACTATATAACACACAGTACTATTCAAATGTTTGGGGTCGATAAGATTTATGTTTACCAAGGCAGCATTTATTTAATCAAAAATACAGTAAAAACTGTAATGTCAGGAAGAATCATTACATTTATTATTATTTTTTTTTCGTATTTTTAAATTATTTCTGTGATGGCAAAGCTAAAGAAACATTTATTATTAACATTTTATTATTATAATGTTAAAAACGGTTGTGCTGCTATATATATATATATATATATATATATTATATATATATATATATATGTGTGTGTATATATATTAATGTGGCAAATTTGTCTGTTACAGGCAGAGTTAATCAGCAGACAGACAGTAAGCGTAGAAATTGCCAAAGCTCTGGAGGAAACCAGAAAACAGAGGGAAGAGCTCCAACAACAGGTTAATTCACTGAAAACGTGCATCCATATTTTTTTTTATCATGAAGTCATTTACCTGTGGCAGGAACTTGATTTATTGCTTGATATCAATAGGCCAGTAAAATGACAGAGACTCTTGAGAAGGCGGAACAGGAAGTGAGTCGTCTTGCTCAGGATTTAGGAGCGAAGGAGGAGGAACTAAACACGCTAAAGGAAGGTGAGGGACCAGTTGCATTTTGGAAGCCCCTGTCCACCCCTCAGAAACCCTCCTGACTCAAACCAGGGTTATTATAGTTAGCCTAAACTAAAATTAAAACTGTCAAAAATCCTTATTTGCAGGAAAAAAGCATTACAGAAATAAAGTTACATAATTAAAAAAAAAAAAACCACCTTTTTTATTTATTTTAGTTGCCAAGGGAGCAATAATAATTTTAATTTACTTTAATTTGATGTATTGAACAAGCTAAAACAAAAAAAATGAAAACTCAAAAACAACAACAAAATTGCTCAAACTTTAAAAATATAAATACTAAAAATAAAACTAAACTTAAAATACAATAACAGTCAAAAGTTTCTGAACAGGAAGATTTGTAATTTGTAATTTTTTTTTTTTATTTTATTTTTTTTTAAGAAGTCTCTTCTGCTCACCAAGCCTGCATTGATCCAAAGTACAGCAAAAACTGTTTAAAATAACTGTTTTCTATTTGAATATATTTAAAATGTAATTTATTCCTGGATTTCAAAGCAATTTTTAACACCATTACTCCAGTCACATGATTCTTCAGAAATCATTCTATGATTCTGATTTGCTGTTCAAAAAACACGTATTATTATTATTATTATTGTTATTGTTGTTGCTATTATTATTATTATGTTGAAAACAGCCGAGTAAATTTTTATTCAGGTTTCTGTGATGAGCAAAGAACAGCATTTATCTCAAATGCATATCTGACACTGAAGACTGGAGTAATGATGGTGAAAATTTATTTAATTTTTTTTTTTTTTTTTTTTCATTTATAATTTTTTTTTTTTTTAAATAATTACATAATTGTCTTGGCATAATTTGACAATAAATTAAAAAAAATGAACAGTATAATATAATATAAATCTTAGCATATTTTTATATTGCCAGCCAAATCATATTAATTTTGATCTTTAACCTCTGATAGTAATGCTAAGGCTCTCAAACCTTAAGAACACAAAACAGTTCTTCTTTCATTTAGATTCAGATATGACCAAAAGTATTTTGGTCAAAAAGTGTTTTTCAGTACATAAGTTGAATGTTAATTCAGTAACTGCTTTGAGCAATGTATAACCTACATCAGAACTTCACTTATTTTGTGAACTGGGCTACAATGCAATAGACAGGCGTGATTGGTGCTATACATTAAATCCAGTGATGCAGGAAAACTTTCTGTGCTTCATAATTCTTTGCATTAAAAAACTTCTGTTTCTTATTGTGTGTGTCAGAGCTGCACGCGGCCCGTAGCAGTCTGTCTTCTCTGCAAGCTGAGTGTGAATCTCGTCGTTTGGAAGCTGAGGAGCGAGAGCGAGAACTCAACTCTCAGCTGACATCACTGCAGCAGGAAATTCTCACAAAAACACAACAACTTTCTACTTACCAGACACGGGTCTGTATGCTTTTACCCACCTGACCACATCTCAGATGCATGTTGCTGTTAGATACCAATTTGATGTTTTGGTATTTGCATATTTCTTTGTGTGTAACAGGTGTCTGATCTCGAGAGCGAGGTGTTGAGTTTAACAGCACAGTCACATGCAGATGAGTGTGACGGTGAGCAGAACGGGGCGGTTACTGTAAGTGATCTTGACCAGTTACAAAAGGTCAATAAAGACATGGAACAACAACTGGCTGAAAAGAACAAGGTGAGAGCAAAGAAAACCAGCGAAATTTAGTAGATTGTTATTTAAATACAAAATCACATGTATTTAGATTGAAATATTTGTTTTATTTTTTGTCAGACAATAAAGCAGCTACAGCAGAGGCTTGCGGAACTGAAGAGGACATTACAGAAAGAGCTGGTGCGTGTGTTTGATCAGAAGCATTATGTCAATGTCCACATCAGCTGTCAGTGAACATTTTCTCACCTGTTCATGCAACAGAAACTGAAGCCAGATCCTGATTCTGAGATGAAGGAGAGACTCCAGGAAAGCAGGCAGGAGAGATCAGTCGATAAGACTGTCTCAGAGACACAGATGCCCGCCACAGCTCCAACCCCTGCCCCAGGACTCACCCAGACTCCAGGCCCACCTCCCATCACCCCCAACACCACAGTCACCAACAGTTCAGACCTCACAGACACAAGAGAGATCAACTTTGAGTACCTCAAACACGTGGTGCTGAAGTTTATGTCATCCAGAGAGGCAGAGGTGAGGGCTCCATTGGTATCTGACCTGTTTGCTAGACCAGACTGATGTAATTAATGTGTCACTATTACTGCTGTTCATTCTTGGAGTTGGGATTAAGAACTCCTAGAAATAAGTATTAACCTAGGGCCCTATGATTTCCGGGATGCAGAAAACGAGGACGGAATCATGGAATTCAGTCATAAAAACAGAATTTACTGTACTAACGCAAGTAGGTCAGTACACTAAAACTAAAATGCGACATGGACTAGTGTCTGTAAATATTAAGCCGCAAAAAGACTATTCAAATATAAATCCAGCATGTTCTGTGTGAATGAATGGCGCAAACACGTGGTTTTGTTTGCCTCTGCTGCCTTGTTATACGAGTACGTTAATACATGAACACAATCTGAGATTGCTCTGCTCATTTAAAACCGCTCTGAGAGCAGTGTTGCCAAGTCTGAGGTTTTCCCACGGAGGTCGACTGCTTTAACACTGTTGCCGCAAGTTGTTTTTCATGTCTGCGGTTCAAAGCGATGCCAATAACATGATATTTAGCCCGTGGAATGTGAATTTTACCAGGGAACCCCGCCAAAAAAACGTATTTTACCCCAAAGAACGGAATGAGGTAGGCCTCATTTTAGGCTTGATTGACAGACGATCTGACCAATGATAATTTTGAACTCGCCATCTTGTCTGACACAAAACAGATAGGAAAGTAGATTAACTTCGGTGAAACTTGAAAAATTTTGTGTATTTAAGTCTTTCCACAGTTGAAATAAAACAAAAATGTGTTTCACAGGGCCTTAAAAATGTAATTTTTGTTACACTTTTAATAAATTGTTGTTAAATTGTGTTTTATGTTTTCAATTACCAGACATGCTTTTTAATTTTTTTTATTATTATTATTATTATTTAACCATTAAAACTTAGTCTATAAAATTTAAATGGGGAAAACATGAAGTCCAGAAAAAAAAATGAAAAACAAAAACGGAATTATGAAAAATAAAGTGGAATTTTGGAAAAAAACAAAAAAAAAAACAAAAACATATTTCATATGGCCCTATTAACCTTTAACCCATACGTTTGTAATCTGGCAGATGATTAAGTGATCATGTAACAACAACAACAACAGAAAAAATCCAACACATATTACCGTTAAAATTTTTCAGCTCACTTAGATTTTCTTTCCACGGAAATTAAAGGAAAAGTTCACCCAGAAATGAAACTTTGCTAAAAGTGTACTCACCTCTGTGCCATCCGAGATGTAGAATAGTTTTTTTTTCCTCTGCAGTGAATGGGTGCCATCAGAATGAGAGTCCAAACAAATGATAAAAACATCACAATAATCCACAAGTCAATTAACATTTTATACAATTCTATTGTTTTTAACTAAAAACCATTGCTTCCAGCTAAAATAATGTATATACTGTAATTCTGAGTCCTCTATCCATAATACTGCCTTTTTTTTTAGTACAAATACGCACAGATCAAGTATTGATTACAATTTAAAACAGTCCAAAACAGTTCTAAACAAATATGTCTGTGAATTTTGATGTGAGACAAGAGCGATGGACATTTTCCTCTGGAGGAAGTGTTATTATGGATTATGGACTCATATAGTTGGCCAGAAACACCTTGATGGATTTGTTTTTTATAAACTCAAAGATTTTTGCTTCAAGATGTTAGTTGATGGACTGGAGTGGTGTGGATTACTTGTGAAATATTATGTTTTTAGCTGTTTGGACTGTCATTCTGACGGCACCCATTCACTGCAGACGATCATCTAAATTCCTCCAGATCTGTTTAGATGAAGAAACAACTTGGACTAAACCACAAATTCTTTTATTCAGCAAGGACACTTTCAATAGTATCACAGTAGTACTGTTTTTACTGTATTAGTGATCAAACAAATGCAGCCTTTGTGAGAATAAAAAACTTTTAAACACACAAAAACTGACCTGCACTTTCAAACAGTAGTGTACGTCCAATCATCTTTTGTTGCAGTGGCATTTGCTTCATAGTCCAGATTATTAGAGCCACAGTGTCCTACAAAAGATTTTCTGCTACATTATTTACCCTAATTCACCTCTCAATACAATCCAGTTGGTGTGTGCATCGCTGATTTTCAAACACTAGAGAGTCTTCCGCTAACTGTTGACTGTAGCAGCATAAGTGATGCTTGTATGAATGCTCCCATGAGAGGTTACCTCTCTCTGAGTCTCTCTGCTTCTCTCTTTAGGCTTTCCAGCTCATCAGAGCCGTTTCTGTACTTCTGCATTTCACGAAAGAAGAGGAGGACATGCTCAAACAGACACTGGAGTACAAGGTTTGTGAGACAAACACATGTAAATGCATAAATCTGTGAGTATGTTGGAGGTCAACCTACGTTCTTCTGTAGCCTCATCACACCCAACAGCGCTCTCCTCCGCACCCGTGATCTAACTAGGCCACTCTGCGAAGGCGGCTAACAATGTGGGTCAGGATATCTGGCTCACCGCTCTGAATCAAACCATTAGCACTCAGTGACACGGTCAGGAATAGCAGCTGGCAGGTATTTATAGCTTACCCAGCAGCAGTGCCTGAAATCACGGCACATCACTGTGCTACATTACGCTCACCGTATGAGTCCCTGCTGCACCGTTTCAAACCCTGTGGTCTGTGTTGAGGATTTGTGGAAAAAGTTGATTGTTTTATTACAGAAGTTTAACCCTGTTTAAAATGGGGTTAAATGTAGGGCTGGGTATCTTTTTAGGCACCGATCAAAATGCCTCAATACCATCGAGTATCGTAAAACCTCGTCGTTCAGTACCAAATTTCGGTTCCTAAGGGGTTAATCTTGTCAACATCAGTGTGCCAATAAGCCTGCGGCGCTAGGTGTGTTCGACTAGAAGCAGTGCCGCACAGATCGTCAGCTTTCGCACTGAACGCGGAAGAGCACAGCGGCAGAAGTTCAACTAATTTGAACTTCAAATGTGGCTTGCATGCAAGCAAACCGTCCTCGCACGGCACATCCGTGAGAGCGATCCGAAAGCATACGAAGCAGTCTGCTCTCTATAAGCTCTCTTGATCCTGCGCAGAGCCGTGACAAAGTCGAACGCACCTGCTAGTTTACACCGGTTACACTCAGAGATGTGGCTCACACATCTG
>JAHKKF010537362.1:9158-20005 GCA_019740295.1 Labeo calbasu
AGAAAAATCCTGAAATGTTTTCCTCAAAAACCATAATTTCTTTACGACTGAAGACAGAAAGACATGAACATCTTGGATGACAAAGGGGGTGAGTACATTTTTTGTAAACTGTTGTTCTGGAAGTGGAGTTCTCCTTTAAGTAAGGATCATTTTCCATAAAGATATTTTTTTAAATTTCCCACCATAAATATATCAAAGCATATTTTTTTATCAGTAATATGCAGTGCTAAAAACTTCATAGAAACTTTAAATGCGATTTTTTTGCACCCTCAGATTCCAGATTTTCAGTTATTCCTATCCTAACAAACCATACATCAAATGAAAGCATATTTATTAAGTTTTCAGATGATGTATAAATCCCACTTTCAAAAAATTGACACTTATGACTGGTTTTGTGGTCCATGTCACGTTTTAGGTTGAGGGCCGGAAAATGTCCCATTGTGCGGGCCAAATTACCATTTGGTAGACATTAGACTGATCACAATTACATTATTATTAACCAAACAAACCACAATATAATTTACAAGAAAACTACAAAAAGTGTTGGTGCTAGGTTACGGGGTGTGCGATATTGAGAAAATTGAAAAAATTAACTATACTAAAACCACCAGTAGGTGGTGGCAAGTCCCCATCTTAATAAGTGATTCACTGACTCATTTATTCAAAAGATTTGTTCAAAATGGCTGATTTGTTACTGTTCAGAAATGGGCTGTTGAATCATTGACTCAAATGATTTATTCAAAAACACAGATTGATTCAGTCTACTCCAGCTTTGTTAAAAGCAATTTTTGTTGGTGAAACTGAGCAAAAATGGACAACATTGTGAAAAACATCTTGTACTGTTGTATAAAATTAAATTGCGATCACGCTCATATTCGGGAAAATAACACCCTTGCTCGAATGATATTATTTAAAGGTATAGTTCATCCAAAAATGAAAATTTCCTCATGGTTTACTTATCCTCAAGCCCTCCTAGGTGTACATGACTTTCTTTTTTCAGACAAATACAATCAGAAATGTCCTGGCTTTTCCAAGCTTTATAATGACAGTGAATGGCTGTTAAGATTTTGAAGCCCAATGAAATGCATCCATCCATCATTAAAAGTACTCCACACCGCTCCGGGGGATTAATAAAGGCCTTCTGAAGTGAAGCAATGCGTAATCTCTCATCAGTTTGCTTTAGAAGGCTTTATTAACCCCATGTGGAGTACTTTTTATGATGGATGTATGCACTTTTTTGGGCTTCAGAATCTCAGCAGCCATTCACTGCTATTATAAAGCTTGGAAAAGCCAGGGCATTTTTAATAAAACTACAATTACATCCGTCTGAAAGGAATAAGGCATATACACCTAGGATGGCCTGAGGGTGAGTAAATCATGGGGTAATTTCCATTTTTGGGTGAATTTTCCCTTTCACTATATTGTGACAAATATAGACAAGAACCCTTACAGACCATTTTTTGCCTCCATATTGTGAATTACATTATATCTGCATTCTAATAGCCTTTATCCTACAGTGAAAGATGTGTTTTTGTTTGCTTTTGCAAAAGTTACTTGCCACACAATCAGTTACGCGCTGCTCGAGATTCTGGTGCCGCTTTATAACTAAATGTGTTGGGTGTCCTGAGGCATAACATTAACTCAAATAAATGAGCAATCTGTTCCACGTGTTCTATAAAATATTGTAGCGAAAACAGTTTATGGAATTTTTAAAATAATGTTTTATTTATTATTTCATGCTATTGTTTAAATCATGCCTTGGGCCATATGTTTGACAACCCTGATTTAATGCAACATTACTCCAACCAAAACTAAAACTTTTAATTCAATGTAATGCACTTTTTAGAAGCATATTGAGTGTGTTAAGAAAAAATAGTCATGAAAGTATCTCTCTTTAAGTTCACTAAAGTAGCCTTTTATTTCATTAATATTATCTGCAAGTACAGTTTTTTTTGTTTGTTTTTTTTAAATATATATATATACTTGTATATATAAGTTCATACAAGTGCACTTCTCTTCAGGGCTCCCAGGCATGTATATACACACAAGGGGTGCTCAAAATCCTAAAATATTTATTTTTTGAGATCTGTGTTTTAAATCTCTTTTTTTTTCAGTGTGGACTCAGACTTTCAGAGTTCACTGTATATATAAATATATTGCAGCTCTTTGCATCAGTTGTGCCGTGAATGAGGCTCTCTTGGCTTCTGAAGCTGAGCCTCTGATCAAAAGCGAAGCCATTTCACTAGCTAAGTGAATGCATTTGTCCATATACAGTCCTCTATAGAACCAACAGCCAGCCAGTATGACAGTATGTAAGACAGCTCCAGGTCAGCAGGATTAATGGTGCCATGTGTTTTTCATATGGGGGCTCAGGGGGGAGGTCAGTGACGGGTGCTGTTTTCTTCTGACACTCATTGATCTGTACCTCTTGGTGTCTGATGACTGATCAGCATGTTAGAAACCAGAGACAACATGAAGTTTCAAGGTCACCTTGGGAAACGTTTCTCACATTTTCTCACTCGCTGTTTCTCAACTTTGCTTGTCGAGAATCCACTGAGAGACTCCACTGAAGCAGTTGTTGTAAACATGAACCATGTTAACAAACCAAAATAAACCTTGACACAAATTCCCTTGCCAAAAAATCCTAAAGGAATACTGAGGAAATGCTGATCACATTTTTGGAAGGGCTCAAATGAGAAATGAGCATCCAGCTGTTCAGAAAATAAAGCAATTTGAATTAACTTACTGTTGAAACTTACTGTTACCGCAGGTAAAAACATGCAAACTCAGAATTCTGAAAAGTCAGAATTGCCAAATGTAAGCTCAGAATTCTGAATATTAAATTTAGAATTTGGAAATGTAAACTCAGAATTCTGAGGGAAAAAAAGTCAGAATTGTGAAATGTAAACTCAGAATTCTGAATAAAAAAGTCAGAATTGGAAGACGTAAACTCAGAATTCTGAAGAAGAAATTCTGAATTGTGAAATATCAACTCAGAATTCTGAATAAAAATGTCAGAACTGCGAAATGTAAACTCGAAATTCTGAATACAAAAAGTCAGAATTGTAAGATGTAAACCCAGAATTCTGAATAAAAAAGTCAACTGTGAAATGTAAACTCAGAATTCTGAATATTAAATTCAGAATTCGGAAATGTAAACTCAGAATTCTGAGGGGGAAAAATCAGAATTGTGAAATGTCAACTCAGAATTCTGAATAAAAAAAGTCACAAATGCAAAATGTAAACTCAGAATTCTGAATAAAATAGAACTGTGAGGTGTAAATTCAGAATTCTGAACAAAAAATTCATAATTGCAAAATGTAAAATCAGAAGTCTGAAAAAACGCAGAATTGCAAAATGCAAACTCAGAATTCTGAATAAAAAATTCTATATTGTGAAATGTAAACTTAGAATTCTATATAAAAAAGTCAGAACTGCGAATGTAAATTTAGAATTCTGAATATAAAAATGTCAGAACTGCGAAATGTAAACTCAGAACTCTGAATACAAAAAGTCAGAATTGTAAGATGTAAACCCAGAATAAAATATCAGAAGTGCGAGATGTAAACTCAGAATTCCTAGAAAAAAAGGCAGAATTGTGAAATGTAAAGTCAGAATTCTAAATAAAAATAGTCAGAATTGCAAGATGTAAACTCAGAATTCTGAATTAGAAATTCTGAATTGTGAAATATCAACTCAGAATTCTGAATAAAAATGTCAGAACTGCGAAATGTAAACTCAGAATTCCTAGAAAAAAAGTCAGAATTGTGAAATGTAAACTCAGAATTCTGAATAAAAAAGGCAGAATTGTGAAATGTAAAGTCAGAATTCTAAATTAAAAAAAGTCAGGACTGTGAAATGTAAACTAAGAATTCTGAATAAAAAAGTCAGAACTGCGAAATGTCAAAAAAAGTTGTGTAGACACAATTTGCATGCTTATATCTTGCAATTGTGAAATAAAAACTTGTGTGATATAAACTCAATTTGGAGGGAAAAAAAAATATTAACTTAATTGAAAATTAACAGAATGCATTTTTTTTCATATTGCAAAGTCGCAAAATTAATGCAATTAGGCTTCCATAAATATATATATTTTTTTTACTTTTCTTTTTGTATTACATTTGTTTCACAGGCATGTTGCTTAATAAAAATTGTATCCAGCTGCACAAACTAAAACAGAATCTAATGAAATATATATAATATTTTTTCCCCAGTTATCCAGCCATGTGTACTTGATTCAAAAGGAGAATTCTTGTTTAATCCTGTGACAACAGGTTCCAAAATATTGGAGAAATCCTGTTTGTTTTCTTTTATAACTTATTTTTTTTGTCAACAACATCATTAATTGAGGTTTGTTAGTCTAGGGTTCAAGGCAGAAATTGCAAATCGATGCCTGTGAAGAGCAGATCTAACCTCAAAAGCCCATGGTGTATCCTGTGAGCCTGGCTCACGGATCAATCATCCGGCACCGGGAGAAGACATCAGTTAGTCTGAGACACGATCTGGGCCCTTCTATTCAGGAAAATATATTTTTCAACACAACTTTTCAGCACAGGTGAGGTTATTCCTCCGGCTTCATCCTTCTTTAGCCCTGTGACTATATATCAAGACATAAAACATCAATCCAAATCCTTTGCCTTCCTTGCTTTGGCATTCTGTTGTACCCCTCTGCACTCCCTTGTGGCGGCGTGTTTGTAGATTGAGAATCAGGCAAGAACTGGCTTTGGAACCGGCCGTCGTCTCGGCAGCCAATCAGCACGCAGACCAATGATCTCATTTCGTCTTGTATTTCTGCTCTAGTTGCAGCATTCCCTCCGGAGAGTACGAGTCCCAGGAAACACACTCAAATACAATTCACATACACACGCAAAGACACACACACACGGAGGCGGACAGAGAGATCAAACGCGAAAACATGCGAGCGTACGGAGCGAGGCTGCGCATGCAAAAGCAGTCTGTTGGTTAATTTAGTCAAACTGTGATTTGTGTTTATGGACGGGCTTTGCAAGCAGAAACACCTGCAGTGTCGTCCGCTCCCTTCTGCTCGACACACCTGCACTTCAGTGCTTTCACCTCCGACTGAACGACACCTCCTGAGCTACAAGTAGAATATTTCATAACACATCAAAATCAAACATTAAAGGCAAGAATCCTTTCACAATTCTGACATCCTCACATCACTTCTATGACAAAGCCATGTGCATTTCATCTTTTGATGTCTTTTCAGACTCAAAGCATGATTCGGGGATGATAAAGTTAGTTAAAGCACTCGTTTTAAATCATTTTAGAGGTGAAAAGAGTACCTGTAAACCATAATTAAATATAATCATACAGATTTTCTACAGTGAAAAATGACTCCATGTTACAAATCACCAGTTTTAATAGGACTTGAGAAAAAGTTTAGTATTTTGCTCGTACTGAATGTAGGCTCAAAGATCCTCAACACCTAAAAGAAAAGCTGTGAAAAACAAGCTGAATTGTGAGGAGAGCAATCAATTTCCTACAATCAAAATAAAACTAAACACCTTACTATTACAATAAATCAAGGTTGACACAACACTTAAAAGTCTACAGACATTGAAGTCTCAGTTACTCCAAAAAGTGCATAAGAAAACCACTATCCTTCAAAAAGGGTCTCAGCCATGTCCTTAACTAATGAGTCCAAGGGCTAGTTTTACTAGTTTTAATAGTACTGTCAGGATTACTAAAGATGCGCAGTCATGAATTAGCACAGAAAAGGCATGGACACAGTTATTTTTTATTTATTCATTATTTATTTGCGACTACGCTAATTTGCATGGCGCTAATCGATATATAAATGTATGGAAGCCCGTTTCCACCACTGAAAAAAAGGTTATTGCGAAATTATCTCAGAATTGCGTGATACAAATTTGCAATTGCGACTTATAAATATTTTGCAATTCTGAGAAATAAAGTCAGAATTTCATGACATAAACTCACAATTTTGAGAAATAAAGTCACAATTGCGAGTTAAAGGGGTCATCGGATGCCCATTTTCCACAAGTTGATTCTTTGGGGTCTTAATGAAAAGTCTAATATACTGCGATTAAAAATTCTCAATGGTAGTGTAAAACAACACCCTTTATACCTTGTCAAAATCAGCTCTGCAAATATCATCCTATTCTGAGGGATTGTTCCTTTAAATGCAAATGAGATCTGCTCGCCCCACCCCTCTTCTCTCTACTGCTCTTGTTTACTTTAGCCGCATTTAGCGCATTTAGCCGCCAAACTTGCTAACTAGCACGTTATTAGGAAAGGTGATTGCAGAGATTCATAAAAAAACCTTATACTCACTTCTGCTGTAGGTGAAGCTGGAACACGAATGATTTGCGTAAACATAGACGCATTTATGTAGATCGGGAGGCGCATTCCCTTCACAAACAAATGTAATCCATTGCATCTTCAGCGGCTCAGATGTCGGGAGTAAATAACACAACACCTCAATCGCTCAATCGGAGATATTCTTGTCTAACTTACATTCCTGCTCCACATCGAAACAATGGAGGGCGGACTGTTACAGCTGATCTGAGGTAAGACGCTCATGTCAATCAACTATCGTTGGAGCGGCCTCTGTTGGTGTGAATGGCTCAATTTAAAAGAGGGGATATAATTTTTACAGATTAATTAAAAAAAAACTGCATGGATTTTTATCATTATAGGGTAGATTTATACATACACTGCCAACACACATTAATGTTCAAACAGTATGCAAAAGTGAACTTTGCATCCGATGACCCCTTTAAGTCAGAATTGTGAGATATAAACAATCTCTCGCAATTCTGTGAACATATCAGTCTTTTTTTCACCTCAGAACTGGATTTTATAACTCACACATGTGAGTTTGTATCTCATAATTCTGAGAGAAAAAGTCAGAATTGCGATATACAAACTCGCAATTGCAAGAAAAAAGGTCAGAATTGCGAGATACAAAGTCGCAATTGCGAGAAAAAAGTCAGAATTGCGAGTCTTGCAATTCTGACTTTATATCTAACAATTCCGACTTTATAACTCGCAACTGTGAGTCTATATCTTACAGTTCTGAGAAAAAAAGTCAGAATTGCGAATTTATATGACACAATTCTAAGATAATAAGTGGCAATTACCTTTTTTATTTTTTATTCAGTGGCGAAAACGGGCTTCCATATAAATGAAATGTTGTGTCTGTGTTCATTAATTTATGCGTTGTTAGTAAATCACCCGTAGAAATTTCCATCAATCTGAGCTGTTTTGGAATTGCTCTCTTGCACTAATTTGCCTGTTTAGTAAAACTGGCCTCAAATCTGTTAACAAGTGAACCAAAAGTTATTTTTCACTATTATTTACAACAGGATCTGCATTTTTATGGGTTTAAAAACAAGAAAGAAAAAACAAGAGAATAAAAATGAACTTTTTTTTTTTAAGTCAACAAATTTGTGACAGCCAAATATAACATTTCATCTGTCAAAAATAACATGCACAATACACAATATGAAATACTTTTGATTCACAACCACCTGCTAATGCACTCTCATACACACATGATGTAGCCTCGTTGATAAGTTTGAAAGAGTAAGGGCTAGGGATTCACCGATACCAGTTTTTACAGTGCCGATACCAATACTTTTATTTTTGGTACTTGCTGATTCCGAATACAGATACCGATATTTTTAAATTTACTGGTAAATTTGTAAAACATGGGTACAGAAACTAAAATATGTATGTTAGTTGGTTAACTTCATTTATCAGATAGATAGTCAAACAAAAAATGTATTCAGACACTTTTTCTTACATTATCAGACAACATTTCTCACATTATTACAGTTTATTTGCTATAGTTTAGAAAATAGTAATAAATATGACAAGAACTCAGAGTTAAACTAACCGTGTCAGAACAAATTCAGCTTGATACTGTCAGATAACTTTGATAGAAAGGTATGTAAATCTTTTGTAGCAGAAGTATATATTGCATAAAAACAATGCCTACGTCCTATGTCATCCGCTGGAACACCACTCTTGTGTGAACGCACATACAACAGTAAGCGAAAGCTAGAGATTATGGTTTATAAAGTTTTAAATATAAGTATTTTTCCTACACTAACACATCGATTTGCTTCAGAAGGTATTTATTAACCCCTCTGAGCTGTGGAGCACTTTTTATAATGGATGGATGCACTTTATTGAGCTTCAAAATCTCAACACCCATTCACTGCCATTATAAAGCTTGGAAGAGGCAGGACATTTATTAATATAACTTTGACTGTTTTCGTCTGAAAGAATAAAGTCATATACACCTAGGATGGCTTAAGGGGGAGTAAATCATGGAGTAATTTTCGTTTTGGATGCACTATCCCTTTAACTAGTTTTTGTAATTTAATGCAATGGTAATATAAAGTATAGCTTTAGAAATGTGCATTTTTTTAATGAAAATATAAAAAACTTTGCAGGATTTATGATGTGGATGACCAGTAAAACGCATCATTACAGTCTGTAAAACAGCCCATTGTGTTTAACTGACTATATGCAGACTACAGAATGTTTTGTGTCTCTTATAAATACTATACTAACCTAAGTATCAGGTTACTATTTACAATAATGTCTACATATATTACCATGTGACAAATAAAGAAAATATTATATCCCGGGGCTCTGCTGAACATAGTTTGTGAACGTCCTGAAGACTAACTGCTCAAGTGGATATGCAATTTAATGCCTAGATTTTAATATAAGCCATTTCCAGGCATTATTTAATGCTGCACTTGTGTCATTATTCATATGACTGCAGAGTTCCGCCTGCGGCATCTCTATGGATTATTTGTCAAATTTGATGAATTTGTGCTTTGTGTTTAGACCCCAAAGGACGCTATGAGATTAGAAAACTTTAGCGGCAATTATTTGGAATAATACATGTTAGTGTACATTATTATGACAGTCTTGCATTTTTCATTTCTCTCTCTCTTCTCTTTTTGTGCTCTCCATTTTAAACAACTCTATTTTGCATAGTCACAATCAGTCAATCTCCACAGCTCACATTTGTGCACTTAGGCTAAATTCAATCAAATGAAGATGTGACATGGCTAATCAAATTGTAGCAGTACACATAGAAAATTGAACACACGACTCCAGCTTTGAAAGCAGTGATTTGTGTTTGGTTTACAGATAATCATTCGTTTGCTGATTATTCTTCCATTCCGTTTCTTACGACTTGAAAACAAACAAGACACTTGAAGGCAAAGTCAGTAAAACAGTTTTTGAGATGGGAAGTGCGCAGACTGGCTATTACGCTTGGGCAATAATATTGATTATTAATTAGGTCATCCTAATGTGACTAGGTAACATTCTTGGTCCATCCGGTCACATAACTTAATTAAAACTGATTTGATTTCAGCAAATCAGAGGGGTGCAAGTCACATGATCTAATTCATATTCATGAGCCGCGCATTCACCACTCGTCATTCTCTCTTTTCCCTTCAGCTCAGAAAAGGAGTTTATAACGCACACTTCTGACTTTTTTCTCCCCAGAATTGACAAACTCACTATTTTTGAGTTAAATCGAGTTATAAAGTCAGAATTAGGAGATATAAACATGCATTTGCGAGAAAAAAAGTCAGAACTTTGAGATAAAGTAAATAAATGTTACGTAAAAATGTTAATAGTAATAGGTTTAAATAATATTTTATGCTGTAACTGTAGGTCTAATACAATACATTCCCTATGAACAGCATATGTGAATATTATGTATTCCTATTGTTTAAATCAAATTTATGCTTTAAAATTACAATAATCATAGCAGTTTTCATCCACAGTATGTGCGTTTAGCTTTAGCTTTAGTATGTGCGTATGCGTTTAACTTCAAATGGCGTCTTTGACGACAGAATTCTATAAAAATTATTTGCATTCCGATTTTGACATCAAAGGGCACAAAAATAGTTTTTTTTTCCATGGATTTATTCCATGGATTTTCACCCATTTACCTCCACTTGTTACTAGTGTTTTTCTACAACCACTATGCACGCGCAGCTGCAAGTGACATAAGTGTGACATCTACTCCAAATTGGTCTATAGGTTGGTACATTAACAATATATCACACTGTAAAAAATGACGGTAAAAAATTTAACGGTAAAAAAATGTTAAAATGCTACAGTAAAGAAACTGTTAAATTGTAAATGCTGTAAAAAAGACTGTAAAATTTACAGTAAATACATTCCCAGAATTCCCTATGTTACATTTTTAAGTGAAAAACGTAAAACGTTGCTACCGTATTTTTACAGTAATATTTCGGCAACCAGAGCTGCTGTTTTTATTACCGTAATTTTTTTTTACAGTGCAATTAATGTAATTACAGTATTTAAATGTAAATTTAAGTTAAAACCGTAAAACCGTAAAACCTAAAACGTTGCTACCGTATTTTTTACAGTAAAAATCTGGCAACCTAAGCTGCTGTTTTTGTACTGATTTTTTTTTTACAGCGTATACAATGTTTTGGTCTCTATATGGTATAAAAATTCCATATAAAAAATTTCAGAAATATTCCAGATAGGGGTGTGACGAGACACTTATCCCACGAGACGAGATGAGACAAGAGACTGGGTTCACGAGAACGAGACGAGACAAGATTTTTAAACTTTTCTTAAGAAATCCTCAGTGATGAAATATATAGGGAAAATAGTCTTTTATTCAACTGAAAAAGACAAAATGCAAAAAAAATGTAGGTGCATTTTGGTATGGTATGCACATTGGGACAGGGTAAGACTTGTTTGACTATTGAAATCTCCTGAATGAATGATTCAATGACATACTTTTTTTTAAACGGGCAGCTGTCGCCACCTCCTGGCGGAAGAGGATAAGC
>JAHKKF010537364.1:0-10692 GCA_019740295.1 Labeo calbasu
GGTTGCTATGGTGTTCTTAGTGGTTGCTAAGGTGTTGCTAGGGTATTCTGAGTGGTTGCTATGAGGTTACTAAGGCTATGAGGTTGCTAGGGTGTTGTAAGTGGTTACTCTAGATTGACAGGGTGTTCTTAGCAGTTGCTATGTTGCTCTGAGTGAATCCTAGGGTGTTCTGGGTGGTTGCTATGAGGTTACTAAGGCTGTGAGTTTGCTAGGGTGTTGTGAGTGGTTTGCTAAGGTGTTTTGGGTGGTTTCTGAGGGGTTGCTAGGGTATTCTGAATGGGTACTATCAGATAAAAAGGCTATGAGTTCATTAGGGTGTTGTGAGTGGTTGCTAAGGAGTTGCCAGGGTGTTCTGGGTGGTTTCTACAGATTGCTACAGTGCTTTAGGTGGTTGCTAAGGGGTTGCTAGGGTGTTCTGAATGATTGCTATCAGGTAATAAAAAGCTGAGTTCGCTAGGGTGTTGTGAGTGGTTGCTAAGGGGTTGCTAGGGTGTTCTGGGTGGCTGCTACAAATTGTTACGGTGCTTTGGGTGGTTGCTAAGGGGTTGCTAGGGTGTTCTGAGTGGTTTCTAGATAGAAACTTACTGTTGAAAAATAATTTTTGAAGCAAAATATTAAAGAAACTTCATCTGACTCTTTAATACATTAAAAGCTCACTTCTGTTTTCACATTCTGATTTCGTAAACCCCTCTCAGGTCTGGTTTGTTCTATTCTTAATGACGTTTGTGCGTTCATACTGCTGACACTACTTACATGATTGCCTCCTTAAGATGAATTGCTTGTTTTATTCCTCATTTAAATAAAAGCATCAGCCAAATGAATAAATATAACATGTAAACGAAAGATGATTTGTGCATATTGATTAATTGATTGTACACAATTTATGCAAGCAATACTCTCTGACCTGCTGTAATAGTAATAGTGCTGTAACAGATTTTTGCACAAGTTAATGTAACTTATTGCACATATATGCATATTTGTTTTATACTCTATTTATTAATATTACTGGTAGTTCTTTCTTTAAGGATGAGTTTTTGTGTCCCCATGTTTGGTTAGCCAAAATCAAGATTTTCCGTCATCATTCACTCACATTCATGTTTTTCCAATCCAAACCTCACATGACAGACATTCTTCTGCGGAATATAAAAGATGATTAGAAAAACATTCATGCTGGTTTATACAACAACAGAACATAATGATCATATTTGTAAAGCAAAAAGGGAAAAAAACATGAATGTATCATTACAGAACACTGAATATACTTTGGTGCAGAAAGAAATCACTTAAAATTGCTAGTAAATTTCACATAATTACAAAGAAACAGCAAGTAACAGTGAATTAAACATTATATTTTTTTCTTGTAAAACATGAAATGTTTTATTTACAACTTAAAAAAAGGTTTTCTTTTCTTTTTCACAAAATCTTTATTTCTTTCCTTCATATATTATATTTCTTTTTCTATTATTTATTCTATATTTTATGACGTGTGTGTACGTCCATGATTCCTCTTGGTTCTGTTTGTTGTTGCACCGTTGGACAAGGAACTAAGGAAAAACATTTCACTGCGTTACATCACATGCATGTAATATAAACGTGACAAATAAAGAACCTTGAACTTCATTTGTCTTCTAAAAGTCTAAATGAATCTCTTTTTGTTCCTATTTGAAGCCTGATGAAAATACAAATTTGGAAGAACATGTGGGTGAGCAAATAATGACAGCATTGTAATTTTCAGATAAACTCTTGCTGTTAATGCTGAATGTGTTTGTGTGTGTGTGTGTGTGTGTGCAGCAGGAGTGAGTTGTGTTTGACCTTTGCTGTGCTGTAGAGGTGGCGGCGTCTCTGACAGTGTGACAGAGAGACCAGCAGCAGCAATATAATGGATGAGCTCTCTCAAGGTTAACACCTCTCTCTCTCTCTCTCTCTTTCTCCTCCTTCCTTCTTTCTATCATCCATTCTTTTCCTCCTCACTCACTGCTGTTGCTTCTGTTCTGGCCTGGTTTTCCTTTTTATTTTTTATCTCTTCCTCGTTCTTTCAATCTCGGACATCGCTCCATCCGTGTGGCGTAACCTCTTTCCATCTCGGCTCCTTCAGCTTTGACTCGCTGATTTACTTTTACATTTGTGCATTTAGCAGATGCTTTTATCAAAAGCGACCCACATTGCTTTAATACAGTTCATGCATTGCCTGTTTGCACTACGGGAACGCTGTATTAGAGTCCCATTTTCACTTACAGGTGGATTTAGTATTCACAAATACATATGCATGTTTGTCAATACATTATTCATGTGGTAATCTAACTATACACAAAGTACCAGGGTCGGATCATAATACAGTGACACTATCAGATGATAACACCAACATATGACATGATTAACATATTTATTTAGATGACACATTTAAGGTGAGGAAACTAAAGGCAAAACCTTTTTTTTTTTCATGCACAGGTCAGTTTCTATTTGGATTCCATTATATTCCTAACATTTGCATTTGATAGTCTTCTCTTTCTGACTAGTGGAAAGAAAACATGCAAATTTGCAAGTTTCCTGAAGTGCACTTATATTCTTAGTATTTGAACATCAAAAACTCAACGTTCCAAATAAATGTCAACCAAAAAGCTGATGGTAGCCATTGACTCTCATAGTATTTTTTTCCATACTATGGAGGTCAACGGCTACCGTCAACTGTATGGTCACAACTAATATTTTGTTTGTCTGTCTACCAGTTTAAAACATTAAATTAAATAATTATTTTGTCTTTTAACACAAATTTATCTAATTTCACCTTTTTTACACAACACTTTTCTGACTAGTGGAAAGAAAACATGCAAATTTGCAAGTTTCCTGAAGTGCACTTACATCATAAACTCAACGGTCCACAGAAATGTCAACCAAAAAGCTAACGGCAGCCATTGACTTCCTTAGTATCTTTTCCGTACTATGGAAGTCAATGGCTACCGTCAACTGTATGGTCGCAATGAAAATCAAATTAAATCATTATTTTGTCTCTTAACATAATTTCACCTTATTTGCACGATGCTTTTACACAGTAAAACATGGTATTATGAGGGTGCATATTCAAAACGCATCATAGTGCATGCTTAAACAGTCTAAAAATGTATATTTTTGTATGTTAAGACTCGCCAAACAAAACAAAAACACACAGTTAGACATTTGTGACTCAGACATACTCATGTTCAGTAGGATGAGTGTGAAAGAGACGCTGATGTGTCTGAATGAGCTGTTAACCTGCGGTTCGCTGGATGTTGCAACTATTGCACTGTGAAACACGTCATTACCGGAACATCGCTGGAGACCCACGTGCAAACGGTGTTCATGCTACACGTGCGAATCGTTCCTGTGAGATATCTGCAGGTCGACTGACTAGAAACAGCAAATAATTATCAGGAACATAATTCCAACAAAGTGCGACTCTACCGCTGACATGTCGCTCACAAAGTTCTAATTGCACGGTTAGCGACGCTGCTATCGGCGCTAAGCGCCATGCTAGGCTAGCTGTGAGTTCTGCCGTCCGCGCGCGTCAGTGACAAACAGCATTCGCGGCTCATCCATCATAAGTGCCAAACTCAGACATTCATTACAGAGTTTGCCGATCTTTGCTGTTCTCCTCGCCGCTTTTCACTTAATCTCTCTCGGCGCTTTCTCAGCCGCTACCGATGCTGGAAAGATGCTGAACAGCAGTAAAGGAAGCACTACATTAATTAAATGCAGAAATTTGCCTCACTCTATTTTGTTGCTGAGAAAGAACTGCTAAGATTGATGAACTTCTCTGAGATTCGAGAGCGCTCCGCTAGTCTCAAATCTGAGCTTAATTGAGATGGAGCGTCTATTAGGTGAGCCGCATACATTAAGGTGTCAAAACTCGGTATTCTAATCTCGCCCGCCTTATTTTTCTCGCTTCACTCTCTGAGCGCGGGCCTTCTTTATATGCGGCGCTGGGGTTAAGGCGCACGCCGTGTGAGAAACATGCTCTCGGGCGCCGGGGTCAGGAACACGGAGTCTCCGGAGACGCGAAGGCCTTTGTCTTTGGCAAGGTTGATTTTAGAGTAATTCAGCTCTGGCTGACTCACACTCATCCGAAAGCAGACGATCCTGACCGGCTTTACTAATTATTTTAACATAACACAAAAGTACCACAAAAAATGCCATGGTACTACTGTTGCAAAAAAGATATTTCACACTATAATTTGTTTATTTTGCGACTTATTGTGTAAAAATAAATATATAGCTAATACATATGTGACCCTGGACCAGTCTTAAGTATTACGGGTTTATTTGTAGCAACAGCCAACAATACATTGTATGGGTCAAAATGATTGATTTTTCTTTTATGCCAAAAATCATTAGGATATTAAGTAAAGATCATGTTCCATGAAGATATTTTGTAAATTTCCTCCCGTAAATATATAAAAAATTAATTTTGGATTAATAACATCAGAATTAGCTTTATCAGAAAAAAGTGCATTGCATTGCCTCAAACTTAATTTGGACAACTTTAAAGGTGATTTTCTCAATATTTTGATTTTTTGGCACCCTCAGATTCCAGATTTTCAATTAGTTGTATCTCGAACCAAATATTATCCAATCCTAACAAACCACGCATCAATGGAAAGCTTATTTATTCAGTGATGTATAATAATTTTTTTTTTTTTGTAAAGTCCCTTATGACTGGTTTTGTGGTTCAGAGTCACATGTTAATTTTATATTTTAACAATTTCTACACACACAGATATATGACACATATGTTTATATAGTTATATACAATAGAATATTTGAATATTAATTCTATGAATACATGAATATATATATATACACGTGTGTGTGTGTGTCTGTATATATATTCATTTTGTATTATACATAAAATCCTTAAAAATTAAGAAATTAATATTTATAATACACATATGTACTGTGTTTTGTAAATATTATTATTACAAATAGATATATACAGAAGCACATAACTTTCACACAAAATATTTTTTCTATGTATATTGGGGCTGGCAAACGATTAATTGCGATTAATCACATACAAAATAAAAGTTTGAGTTTGCCTAATATATGTGTGTGTACTGTATGTAATTATTATGTATATATAAATACACACAAATTACTGTATATATTTAAGAGAAATAAGTTATTTATGTACAAAATATATTTATTTATATATAATTCTATAAAAATTATAATAAATACATATATATGTAAATATTTCTTAAATATATACATTAATGTGCTTGCATTTATATATACATAATAATTACACACACATATATTAGACAAACTCAAACTTTTATTTTGTATGCGATGAATAGCGATTAATCGTTTGCCAGCCCTAATGTATATAGAAATATATGTATTCGATGATAAAATTCAATACAATACAATACAGTACATTTACATTTAAATACATTCTACATATATTTTCACATTTTATATCTGTACTGACATTGGTACTGTTGGACGGTTCATCAGACGCAGCAGAAGGGTAAGTGTCTATGCTGAAACACCTTTGAATCAGAAATAGATTTTTTTGATTCTGGATGCAAAATGTGACCTGTGCGAGCCAAGAAGCTCTTGACGAGAGCAGAGCGATCTGGAGCCCGAGCCGGTGATTATTCATTCGGTCTCAACAGCAGCTCACAGCTGATCCCTGACATGTCAGGACTCTCTCATGATACGCTTCATATTTAAACATTAATACCACCTACAAAGACGGACACGAGCACAGTCTGCTGAAATATGAAAGCTCAAGGAAAGAGGAGGAAGAAGAAGACATGATCAGAGACTCATTTACACAAAGAAACACACACACAACGAGCTGCGTTGAGGAAACACGGAAATCAGCCATAAATTCATTTTTATGCACGTCGCTGCATGGAACGGAATGAGACAATTTATAAAAGAAACGATTTACGCTGACATTCGTTCTGCTCCAATAAGTAGCAGAATACAAAACAACACAATGATTATTTTTAAGTTACACTGTACTGAACATGCAGCTCCGCGTTCAGTCATTACTGTGTTTGTCTGAACTCTTTTTTTTTGGTCAAAATATATTTTAAATACATGCCAAATATATACTGTAAACAGTGAAGCTCAATGAAATGTGTTTTTGAAATTGAAAATAATTTTACGTTTCACCCTCGATACCAAAATATTTTTCAAAATACATCTGCAATCTTACAGTAGCTTACATTTCGGCTTTATTCATGACTTATTTTTAATTAAATGTGTTTTATGTTAACACGTGTTACAGACAACAAAAAGTCAAATGTCACATTTGTGAATGCATTTTCTTGGACTGAAATACATGGAGGGCAAAATACATTTTTAATGCTTTTAAAATATTATATTTATATTTTTTTAATATATTTAAAAAAAAATTGCCAGAAATATATTTGTTAGTATTTTAGCAAATATTATTTTTTTTATTTAAAAATATATGTTATTTTTTACTTTTATTTATTGATTTACTAATTAATTAATTTACATATTTATTTTTGGTCATATGTACACTAAACCTTAAGACTTAATTGCATAATAATTGCAATTTAAATTAAATGATGTATTATTGTTTAAAATTAAATTAAACGCAATTAGCTGAACTTTTGATCCACTTAAGCAGGACTTGTAATTTACTTGATTAAATTACCAACTTATGTACATTAATTTATACCAACCAATCCATTTTTAAAAATAGTTCTTTAATTTAGCAGCTGCAGGTTACCACTTTCTACATTGTAGCCTATAATAATGTCAATTTTTAATAAAGTTGCAATTAACTACATTTAAAATATATAAACATTAACCCTCCTGTTGTTTGGAGCACTGATTAAACTATTTAATTCTTCTTGAAATGTCATGATTATTTCTCGTTTCTCGTCACGACTGTCCACGCAAATCTCACGAGGATTTCACACAACGAGGGTTCCCTCGCTACTGTACATTACGAGCAGCCTGACAATCTACAGTCTGAAAGCACACACTCATTAGCAGGACGATTGCACGGCTGCAATTTTCCTCCACGAGACGAGATTCACACAACACGTCAAAAACGAGAGTAAAATAAAGCCGCGTTTGAAGGCCGAGCGTAATGGCTGCGATTATGATAGCAGAACTCAAAACGCAACTGTCTGTGTGAAAATAAATAGGACGAGCTGTAAAGCGCATCAGTGCCATGGAACAACTCCAGCCATTGATTTTTTTTTTTCTTTTTTTTTTTGCAAGTGCATCAGTGATAAAGGTCCATAAATGGAAGAGAGTCTCTGAATGACCAGGAACGTGATGCAGGTCTGGTCGATATGAAGTGATCGTTGTTTCTTTGCACCGATGGCGCCTGGATGAGCCGCGAACGCTTCGAGGAGAACCGGACGAATATCTGCGTTATTCCAGTAATAATTAGGAGCATTAGCGTCTGCTTGGGAAGAGCCGCGTGCAACCGATCTGACGCCTGAGAATTTGGTATTATGAGGGTGAAAAGATTCAATTTTAAATGAATCTTGATCTCAGCGAGAGAGAATATGTGTTTAACCCATTCAAAATCTCATGCTGAATCATTATTTTATTAAACAGTATAACTTAATATTTTTCAACTAAAACCATATTGAATCTGATCATCAACTTCTCATTAATGAGAGAACGTGAAAACAATTTAAAGTGTTAAATGCTCCATGTTATTACTGCATTTAATAATAATTAAAAATTGTTATTTTTTTTTTTTTGAAAAATCAAATTCTGCATGAAACTGTAAACTAACTCTAACCCTACACCAGAAAAAAAAAATAAATAAAATACAAATTTTGAATATATCAAATGTATGAAATGTATAAGATGTATTCTGAGAATTACCAATACGAACCCCATTGGAATTAATGGAATTTAATTAAATTCCTTCAAATTTATAAACCACAACTGCTAAAAATAAATAAATAAAAAGTTAATATATTTCACAAAAGTTTTTAAAACTTTTTAAAACTTAATAGATAATTTTATAAGGAGTATTTTTGACACCTAATGAGACTCCACACATATGTGGGTCAAAAATGACCCAAACATTTTAAATGGACATATCTCTTAAAAAATAATTGTAAAAAAAATCTATAAAAAATAAATAATGTGTATTTTAAGGCTCTTAAAGCATTTACAGAGTTTCCTTACTAAATACTATGCTTTTTTTTTTTTTTTTGTTAGTCCAAAAACAGCTTTTATTGAAACCTTGACTCATTTTTTGCTTCTACGTTTTTCATGGTTAATTAATATAATATATTAAACATATTAAATGTTCTGAAAAGAGTTTCAGGTGTAATGCTTATTTCATATGCGAAAAGTTAGCCAATCGCAGCAGTGGGCGTTTACACTGAAGTTTTGAAGGGACACGCCCATTTAAACATCATTTAAATCAGACGACTAAAACCAGGGACTTTTATTTATAAATGATGAGTTTCTGAAGTACAAAATATAAGTGCACCTCAGGAAACTTTATATGATTTTAAAAACATGGCCTGAACAGTCAAACGTCAACCAAAGCCAATGACTTCCACAGTACTTTATTCCATAATATGGAAGTCAATGGCTACCGTCAACTTTTTGGTTCCCAACATTCTGCAAAATATCTTCTTTTTTGCACAACAGAAGAAAGAAACTCATACAGGTTTGAAACAACATTTGTATATAAAAAAAAAAATAATGTGCATTTTAAGGCTCTTAAAGCATTTACAGAGTTTTGTTTCCTTCCTAGTATTTCCTTACTAAATACTATGCTTTTTTTTTTTTTTTTTTGACATTTTATGCATCTCTTCCAGGTCAAAACAGACCCAAATGCATTATGAGAGTAAACAAACATTTTTTTATTATAATAATATATGCATTAATTTATAAGTTTATGTTAATTTATTACTTATTTTATTCAAAAGTGTTTTATGTTCACACATTATAGAAAAAATATAGACGTATAGATATATAGATATATATCTTTTTTCTTTCTGAAAATCTAAAATATAGAAATACAAAATTATATACAATTGATATACAAAAATGTACATGAAATATAGAAAATATTTATGTAAATATATTTTGAAACATTCTTTAGCAAATATATTTGTTTATTATTTAAAAAACATATATTTAAAAATAAATGTTACCTTTTTTATTATTATTATTATTATTATTATATGTCTCTTCTGGGTAAAAACAGACCCGAATGCATTACAACAAACAGTTTTGTTGTGTCGGACCTCCACCTGATGTCCAATATAACATGTGGCTCCTGAAGCAGAAGCAGTGATAAGGAGGAACTGAAGGTGATCAGAAGCAAACATCTGTGTTTCCAGCTCTTGGGAATCATCTGTCCAGCAGATCTGGGAACAGTTATCTCGCACACACTAAATATAGACGCCTCTGGCCATTATCCAGACACTTGTGGACCAGGAGGGTTTCCATCTAATTATCAGACAGAAGCCTTTCCAAGAACAAAGCGAAGCGCATCTGAAAACACCACGCTGCATCTCACGGACAGCCGGATCATCAGGCGTCCATAATGTGTCTCGGATGAATCAGAAAAGCAATACTGAAGCCATTAGTGTTAACAAGCCATCAAACACTGACCTATCTGCGACTCGCAGCCGTCACTCGGGATTGATCACGCTTTATTACCTTTAAGGTGCTTAAGAGGGACTTCTTATCAATTTAATTACCGACGCTCGTTCATTAATGAAGAGTCTGTACAACACAGTACTGTTCCTTTAAGAAGAACTGCTCGTTATTTAGATCAGCTCCTCCCTAAAGTCCACAAAACATCAAGTTTGACCTTAATTCACACCAAAAAAAATCACTGTCATCATTTACTCACCCTCATCTCATTCTCTACTGTAAAAAAATATTTTTCAAAATTAATAAAAGATTTCACAAGAATAATAAGTGCATAAAAATGAATACAATATATTATGAGATGTTTTAAATGTACAAATGGAACAAATTGTAAACTTTTTGTTCTGGTAAGATATTACTAAACAATCAAGAATTGCGAATTACACAAAATCATATTTTTCCTGATCTGATACTGAACTGAACTGAACTGATCAGAATAATGACTCTATTGTCTTTCGTAGAGCTGCTTTACAGCTCAAACTGAAGTTGTTTCATAATGAATTTTACAGTTAATTTCCTGTTTATTAAAGTAAAACTGCTCTGAAACAGTATCTATATTGTATAAAGCACTATAGAAATAAATATGATATTTTGACATCTAAGAGGATGTCCTTGTTAGTCCAAAAACAGCTTTTATTAAAACCTTGACTCATTTGTTCTTCTACGTTTTTCATGGTTAATTAATATAATATATTAAACACATTAAATGTTCTGAAAAGAGTTTCAGGTGTAATGCTTATTTCATATGCGAAAAGTTAGCCAATCGCAGCAGTGGGCGTTTACACTGAAGTTTTGAAGGGACACGCCCATTTAAACATCATTTAAATCAGACGACTAAAACCAGGGACTTTTATTTATAAATGATGAGTTTCTGAAGTACAAAATATAAGTGCACCTCAGGAAACTTTATATGATTTTAAAAACATGGCCCGAACAGTCAAACGTCAACCAAAGCCAATGACTTCCACAGTACTTTCTTCTATAATATGGAAGTCAATGGCTACCGTCAACTTTTTGGTTCTCAACATT
>JAHKKF010537366.1:2530-13101 GCA_019740295.1 Labeo calbasu
ACGGTTTGGGGTCAGTACATTTTTTATTCTTTCTTTTTTTGAAAGAAATTATTACTTTTATTCACCGAGGATGTGTTAAATTAATAAAAGGTCGTAGCGCAGATTTACATTGTTTTGAATAATATTTTTAACTTGTTATTCATCAAGAATCCTGAAAAAAAGAATCACAGGTTCCAAAAAAATATTTTAGAATGATTTCTGAAGGATCATGTGACACTTAAGACTGGAGTAACAGCCGGTGAAAATTCAGCTTTGCGTCCCAGGAATAAATTATATTTTAAAGTATATTAAAATAAAAACCATTATTTTATATTGTAACAACAATTTTCAGTATTATGTTTTTTTCTGTACTTTTGATTAAATAAATGCAGTCTTGATAAGACTTCTTAAAAAAACATTACAAGTCTTACTGATCCCAAACTTTTGAGCGGTAGTGTGTAATAATAGCATTTGTTTTAAAATATTTAACCAATTTGTAGACACGCCATACATTCTAGTTTTTCTGCTAATTTTAACATTTAGTTAGAGTATTACTATTAGTATGTTGTGTTTTCATTCTCTATCATGTGTAATTGTTTTTGTTTTTGCATAATAACAAATAAAATCATGCACATTAAAAAATTGCATGCTACAATGCGATGGCCAAAGATGTTCATCTGCAAGCTGAACTTGTATGATCTTTCCCTGATGCTGTACTGGTTAAGCTAGTTAAGAAGTCTGGTAATGATACCAGCGCACCAACATACCATGCTGGAAAGCAACATCAAAAACATGCTGGTCTTCTAAGCAGGGTATGATCAATGCTTGTCTATACTAGTCTTGCATTAGGCATGCTAGCTCACAAATGGAAAGATTTCCTTTCAATCAGTAAAGCCAGAGATCTGTAATGCAAAGTTTTCATTGGCAGGATTTCAGCATGCTTTATGTCATTAATGCTGTTGCATTAATGCCTTGAGTAAGTCAGACCCTTTATACTTAACTCATCAAAACAACATTTTAGTTATGAAAAATTGGTTTACAGCTGCACATGAAAGTTCTTCTTGCACTATGACTTCAGGCTGTGTTTCATCATATGCAATACTGATAGAGAGTTCAGGTGTATATGCATTCACGAATGTTGCTATAGAGCAAACGAGTATTATTATACATTATGCATTTGTCTTTTTTTCTACAGCGATGTGTTGCAATCGTAGGCTTCTGACAGGGGCAGCACTAAAGAGCTGCCGGGGGATTTGGGTGAGAGCGGGCGGTTCTGCTCCGCACATTTGAACACACTGAGTGAGGAATAGGGTTTAAGGAGTGAGCTAAGGAGATTGCGAGGGCACTAGCAGAGCGCCGGTAATAGACTGGTATAATAGCTGTGTAAATCCTGCTTGAGCCTAGACACACACACACACACACACACATACACTCACATATGGCCACGCTTTCTCTAAAACACTCTCATTTTCTCCTCTCACATGTTTTCTTGTTCTTGCACCAATTGAAACACAATTTCCCCACAGTTTAGCTTCACACACATACACTCGCTAGACGAGAGACTGACCTCGCTGCCCCGGCCCTCACAGCAGCCTTAATTGGTGTCATTAAGAGCTCTGAAAGCCGGGAGATAATTGGCCGGGCCCACTTGAGCAAACAGGACTTCAATGGAGTCATTTAACAGCGTGATAGGGTGAGGGTCTGGGGAGTCCTGGGAAGAGGGCTGACAGCGAGAGAGGGGGAAATGGGGTGTTTGGGTTAAAAAAGGGTTTCTCTTAAACAAGATTTTGGGGGGCAAATGGTGGGAGTTCACCTAATCTAGCGCTGTGACCTAGTAACACTGAAACACAATGTGCTGTTATTGTTCCAAATTTGCCTGCTCTGAGATGTCGCTCTAAAAAATAGTTAGTTTTATAAATTCGGAGGCATTACTAAATGGCATGCTAATGCTATACGGCATCTAAATGTTAAGTCTTCTTGTTAGTAGTGTTTCCTGATCGGTTTTAAAGGGATAGTTCACCCGAAAATGCACATTCTGTCATTAATTACTCACCCTCATGTCGTTCCAAACCTGTAAGACCCTCATCTTTGGAATCCAAGAGCTTTCTGACCCTGGATAGACAGCAACGCAACTCTCACATTTAAGGCCTAGAAAGGTAGTAAGGATATTGATAAAGTAGTGCATGTAACAGTGGTTCAACTTTAATTTTATGAAGTTACGAGAATACTGTTTGTGCACAAAGAAAAAAATAACAACTTTATTCAACAATTTCTTCTCTTCTGTGTCATTTTTCAGTCAGTCATCGACATGCTCAAATTATGTCTCTCTTTAAAGCAGGATGGATTCTGATTGGCTGTCAGTGCTTTTAGCATTCATCAGCTGGTAAAAAATTGTTTTAAAAGCGAGTCCAAAGATTTCGTTCCCCTGTGCCGTAATTGTTATAGTTCTGGTGTGAACTCTGCTATATGCTACTGGAATTATTTTAAAACTATAACTTTATTTTTATAGCTATAGGTTGGTGTGAACAAACCTTTACTGTTGTTTTTGCTACATTTTTAAAAGTAAAGGTTCCAAAAGAGAATTTTCCCATTTTTGGTTCCCCACAGAACTTTTCAGTGAAATTTAAAATATATATATATATATATATATATATATATTTTTTTTTTTTTTTACAATTTTAGAACATTTTTATAAGATGTTACCCTGGACCACAAAATCAGTCTTAAGTAGCAATAGCCAAAAATACAATGCATTGGTCAAAATTATAGATTTTTTTTTTTATGCAAAAAATCATTAGGACATTAAGTAAAGATCATGTTCCATTAAGATATTTTGTAAAAAGCTTAATTTTTGATTAGTAATATTCATTGCTAAGAACTTCATTTGGACAACTTTAAAGGAGATTTTCTCAGTATTTTGTTTTTTTTGCACCCTCAGATTCCAGATTTTCAAATAGTTGTATCTCAGCCAAATATTGTACTATCCTAACAAACAATACATCAACGGAAAGCTTATTTCATATTATTTTAGCTTTCAGATGTTGTATAAATCCAAAAATTGACCCTTATGACTGGTTTTGTGGTCCAGGATCGCATATAAGAACCTTTTTCCACTATAAAGGACCTTTTGTGCAATAAAAAATGTTCTATGGATGTTAAATGTTCTTTCTGGAACCATAGATGCCAGTACAGTACCTCAAGACATGCAGCTTGTGTGCTTGCGTTTAGTCACAGTTTTATAGCCTAAAATTGTTGTTTATTTAATATTTTTACTCTAAGTAATTTAAATGTGATGCAAACACAAGCTCTGCTTCTTATTGTTGCTATTCTAAGTGTAAATAAAGGCTGAATGAAATGGTGTCTCAGACTAAACGTGCAATAGAACTTCTGGTTTTGTTTGCAGAAATTCAGAACCACAGCCTGAATGGCTTTTATAAAGTGAATAGAGACCTGCATGTGCCCGTGTCCTTGGTTGTGTGGAGCCGTGGTGGGCTCTATGGGAGCGTCAGGATGTTCGGAGGGACTCGGAGCAGCAGCAGGTCTTTTGTTGGGTTCATTTAAGACCGAGGTTTCCCACTTCACTGCCACAACATTGTGGCTTTTATTAGAGTCCCCTCACATGCTCACAGCCAGATTCACACACTCGTGAAGAAAAAAACCCCAAATGTGCACTCCGTCTACTTCCCTTAACATGATGATGTGTGTGTGTGTTTTTTTTCTTCCTCATGCATCTTTCTTTTTGTTCCTTTGTGAAATTGTACTTTTCTTTCAGCTTTTATGTCTTGCTATTTTCTGCTTTCTAACAACATCCCTAATAACTCTCTTTCTAAAGCCTAAAGCCTTTGCCTTAGGCGCATTTCACGACTGATTTCACCTCATTGTGAGCTAGTTTACAGAAACACGCCGACTGCAGCGCGTTCGAACGGACGAGCAGAATCTGGGGTACCATTAATCCGCTGTGCAGCATTTGGGAGCAATTTGGCATTTTGCATCATCACTTTCTCTCCGCTCTTACCACCTCTCCTCCGCCACCAACTCACTCTCTTGGTCGGATGATGAAAAGATGGATTCTAACCCGCCATTAATGAGGATTAGCGGGGCAGGGAATGTTTGTCAGAGAGCCAAGCAGATCAAAGATGCTGCTCGGCGGACCGTGAACTCCTCCAAACCCGTGATACCAAGAGTATGTGGTCGTTTACACGAGCAAAACAAACAACCAAGCAGCAACACCCCTGGACAAAGCGCCGGGTGTCGTGGCTCGTCTCGAACGCCAGCGAGGCACATCTTTACCGTCTGACCCCAAATGACACAGCAGGGGCCCGCGCTGTGTGTCCCGGGCCGGACGGCTGTGTTGATCTATTGTAAATCACGCCTCTTTCAGCCAGCCAACCCAAACACGGCCCCGGTGAATGGGACTCGTTGGACTGCTGGTGTGGTCCTCCGTTTATTTGCCTCCACATCCACGGAGGCTCTTTTAAAGAGCCATTTAGAGCATGCAGAGGCCTCGAGACGACATTTAAAGCAGACGTGGCGGAAGGGCCGCGGCGTAGAAGACACAACAGGTGCTGCGTTGTGCATCTGTGTGTGTATCCGAGCATGTTGGTCTGAATGGTTACTGTGAATTAAGGCTCCCTTGGTGGTGTTCTGCATTCCAGGAGTGTCATGATTATCACCATCATTGTTATTACAATGCAAACAGACTTATGTTTAGATAGATGGAAATTGACTTGCAGTCAGTAAGTCAGGAGGAAAAATTATTAATAGCTGGGTTTTATATATAATGTTTTATGTATAATACTTACAATTGTTATATATTCAATAATGAGTATTTGTGTTCATAGATGTATATAAGGAAATAACCTTTTAATTTTTATATTTTAAAACTTTAACATTTAAGTTGAATTCTTTATAATAATATTATAGAAATTTCATTAGTGTGGGGTTTTAAGATTTGTAAAAGTTTTAAAAAGAAGACTTTTATACTTAAGTAGCATGGATATATTTGTAGCAATAGCCAAAAATACATTGTATGGGTCATTTTTTTTAATGGCAAAAATCATTAGGATATTAAGTAAAGATCATGTTCCTTGAAGATCCTACCATAAATGTATCACAATGTAATTTTTGATTAGTAATATTAAGTTATAAGAACTTCATTTGGACAACTTTAAAGGTGATTTTTTTGCACCCTCAGATTCCAGAGTTTCAAATAGTTGTATCTCAGCCAAATGTTGTCTTATCCTAACAAACGTACATCAATGGAAAGCTTATTTGTTCAGCTTTTTAGCTGTATAAATCTCAATTTTAAAAAAAAATGTTTTGTGGTCCAGGGTCACATATAATACTTACAATTGTTAGATATTTAACAATCATTTTATTATTACTGATTATTTATATTTATACATGTATATAAAGAAAGAACCTTCTCATTTTTATTTTCATATTTTAAAACCTTTTATAGTTCTTTATATTAATATTACAGATATTTAATGAGCTAAGGGTCAGTAAGTTTTTAAAAGAAGACTCTTACGCTCACCAAGGCTGCATTTATTTGATCAAAAATACAGTAAAAACACAAATATTGTGAAATATTATTTTGATTTAAAATAACTGTTTACTATTTGAATGTATTTTAGAATGTAATTTATTCCTGCGATGCAAAGCTAAATTTGAATAATAACAATAACAATAACAATGTTGAAAACAGTTGTCCTCCTAAATATTTTTCTGGAAACCATGCAGGATAGTTAATAATAGTTAATAAATCTTTTGTAACATTTTATAAATGCATTTCCTGTCACTTTTGTTTAATTTATTGCATCCTTGCTAAATAAAAGTGTTAATTTCTTTCAAAAGAAAAACTCTGTCCCCAAACTTTTGAAACGTAATGTGTGTACATGCATATAAAGCATTAATGCAAAATTATTATTTGATAAGAGAAAATGTTCATTATTCATTGTCAAAGATGTCAGTAGGGCCTAGTTTGAAAATGACTGAATGTAATTGGTGATTTAGAGCGGACAGTCGAACGTCAAGAGTTTCATTAGCGATGGATTCAGAAAGTAAGAGGAGCTGCGCAGAATGTAAGATGGCACAGGCAGACATGTTTGAAAGACAGTCGGTGTAGGCAGACAGCCGGGCACACGGATAGACGGGCAGAGCAGAGTGATGTGAGGGGTGAAGCCTGTGGGAGCGCGGAGAGTGTAAGTGCCCTGCAGGCTTTTCTGCCAGCGTGACGGCTTTCGGCTGCAGCTCTATGCCCTGAGGTCCTCTTGTTCAGCGTTGAGATGGAGCAGCGTGCGTATGTGTGTGTGAGAGAGAGAGACACAGCAATGTGCAATGCATGCCAGTTATAGCCTGGTGTTTGTCAGCGTCAGATTTGTGTGTGTGAGAGAGAGAGAGGAGCGAAAGTTGGCGTGGAAAGTTTTTGTGTGTCAGTGCATTTTCCATTGTTTATGTGACATGGCTGTTCGTGTCTCTCGAGTGTGTGTTTGTGTGCAACTTGTCACTGTTCTGACATGTGAAAAGACATGTGAATGATGGCCTTGGAGAGGAAGATGGACACAAGTCATATCTGGTGGGAAATATCGCCCCTCTATGGCAGCTTAGTGTCACTGCGCCCCCGCCTGTGGGAAAATGAACAGAGAATTGATTTCTAAAAGCTGGATTGCATGAGAAGCAGCACCGAGCGGATGTGTAACACGTTTCTCTCTCCGTGCTCGAGCCAAGATGTCAGACAAAAGATGAAATTATTAAGAAGATGAAAAGCAGTATTGATCCGAGGGCTTTTCCACTTTGTCACCTTGTCCCACAAATCTTTGCTCAGATCACGCTCTGTATCATTGTTTAGGTGAAGGATGGAGGGACGATGGAAATGAGCGCAGGAAGCGTAAGCTCTTTTATTGATCCCGAACGTGAAGGGCTTTAACACCCAGAAATCCTTCAGATTCAGCATTTCTACACATTCGGTGTATTACTTCTATTTTAAATAAAATCTAAATGTGTTAGTTGGTGCCTGGAGCTACCAGAAAAGCTACTTGAGTTGTTTGTTCTGGAGATTACACTGTGCTGATAGCTGAAAAACCATCTTAAATCAGCATAAAGTGGTTAGCTGGTTTCCCAATCTGGCCACACTGGTTTGACAAGTCCGTCTTGATGGTTTTAAAAGGGTTTGGGGCCAAACATCTGAAATACAGCCTGACCAGGCTGGGAGACCAGTATAAACCATGTAAGACCACCAAACCTGGCATGTTTAAGCTGTTTTGCTAGCTGCATTCTTTTCTGTTCATGTGTCTGCGTTTTTTTTTTTCTCCTCCCAAAAAATGCCAAATCACTTGTCCTCCTTCAAATGATCACTCTCATCTCTTCCTTTCATCTCCTCATTCAGCATTGCAAGGATAGAGATGCTGCTGCCAGTCATCCGACTGGAGAAGCGTTTCACGCACGCCGTACATCAGGGTGATAACTCACTGTCAAGGGAATTGATTTTGGGTTCTCTCAGGACGGAGAGCCTTGAATTGTTTCTTATAGCCGTTACTGTCAAGACAGATACCTTGAGCAAGATTAATTCCGTTGTCTGCGTCTTTTCTGTTTTCGGAGTTTATAAAATGATCTCATGCTGGCAGATGTTCTGATATGAGGACAATGGCTTGAGCCTAAGAGCCGTTCCTGCAGCTGCAGACAGAGGGCGCTCTCTCCTTTAGAGAAAACATGGGGGAGGATTTCGGGGAAGACAGATACAGAGGCAAAGATCTGCCCGCAGAGGAAAGCGAGAGAAAGCAGGCACAGAAGGAATGCACTTGAGAGTTATCTTGATTCTTATTTTATGCAGAAAGAGGGAGTGAGTGAGTGAGAGAGAGAGCATGTAGTAGAGACACTAAGACATTAAGGTCAGGTGATATTCAATACAGCTGTTGTGTTTGGTTATATTGCTTAAATATACAACAAATGACAACTAAATGCATGCGTTCCATAGTTTTCTCACAATGCCAATAATCTCAAAATGTCCAAATACCGGTCTCTCTATCCCGCTCCTGACCCCCACCAGGCTCTTTTTTTTCTTCCTCACTTGCTGTAATTTATAGCGTGTTAGAGAGGCAGATCATGCACGGAGAGCTCAGGCGGCATGTGTGCATGGGGATTTTTGCAGTTTAGTTAATAGTACATATCATATCTGGATTTCACACCAGCGCTCCCCAGGGATCCGGCTACACTCGCTGCAATTAGACTGACAGTGGGCAGGCAGGCAGGGCTCCCAGCAGAGCCTCTGAGGACCACTAATCAGCCCTGAGAGCACACTGCGGGACGGAGGGGGTCAGACCTGAAGAAGGACAGATAGAGTGTTCGCTTTAAACCAGCTCAAGTTGTCCTGACAGCAGATATGAAGATAACTCAAGGCAGAGAATCCAAATTTATCATTAGAAGTGTGGATTCTGCTGTCTTCTATGAATTTATTAGACATAATTGTATATATTAGATACAATGGTTCTTTCTGGTTCTTGAATCGGATTGGCTGAGAGGAGTTTGTATCACAATTTTTGTGGTATTTCTCACAGTGAGTTTCATGGCAGACATCAAAGTACACTATAATTTTATAAATAATGCTATTTTTGTGTCACGGGTTTTTAGGGAAGACTGCAGATATGCTGTTTGTTAAGAATCTTTTTTGAAAAATATAAAGTATATATTTCTGAATTTAAAAAGTAAAAATATTACATTTTTGAAATTATTTTTCTATTTCTTACATTTAAAAACGATTAATACATCATTTGTAAATATAAATAAAATTATATATAAAATAATGTTTTAAATTTTATTATTAAAATTGTAAAAAAAAAAAAAAAGTTATTTTTTAATAAACTGTAATATATAATTTTTTTAAGTCATAATTCTAAATTTGATTCTAAATTCAATGAAATGTAGTCTGTACACTAGTTAAAAAATGTTTTTAAATGCATTTATTTTATACTAAGTATAGCTGAAGTCTATTAACATATTTAATGACATCGCTTGAGACTTACTGATATAAAATTATTTAAAACATTTTAAATTAATTCAACTTTATTTAGAGTACTACTTGTGCACATTGCACATTTCCTAATATTAAGCCTAAAATATGTTTTAATGTCACTATTGATGAGGATTGTGTGGTCTTTAAATAATTGTGGTCTTTAAATCCAAATTAAAGTGCATTAAGTACAAAACTAGTTGTTTCAATTAAGCATACTTTAAATATACCAGTTTAGTGTGCTAAAAGTAAAATAGCAGGGTATTTTATTAAGTACATAATATGTAAAGATATTTGCAGTCTACTTGGCATATTTTAAATACATTTTAATATATTTATTTTTCACTAGGGTAGTGTGCAGATGTGGAAAATCTTGACATTTAAAAAAAAATAGGATATTATAAATGAGTGAATGTATTGCTCTGTGGTGTCTTTTGTCTTACATAGTAATGTCATGTAAAGCAATATAAGTATGTACATTTATGTATTTTATAAGTACACAAGACTGTACAGTCAGATAGTCAGTATCACAAAATAAATGGGTTAAACCTAATGTTTTCCCTTGCATAGCTGTTTACTCCTGATTCAGACAGAAATTCAAAGCAGGAAGGACAAAATTCGAACTGATAGCTCTGGGAATTCAAATTATGTAAGTGGCCATCGAAGGGGATTTCAGCCAGGCTCAGGAACGGCCAAAGAGGATTCAAAGCATCTCAGAAACATTGGAGAGGGAATCCAGGGATGAAAAGATTTAAAAAGGATTTAGGAAATATTAGGTCTTTTTTTTTTTTAGCTGCAATGATTATTTGCTAGAGCAGTTATGTTTACCATGGGGATTTGCGCAGCAAGCATGCGTCATAGATGTTTTCTGTAAAAAGCATGTATAATGCATGAGTGCTGATGCTGATATAGATAGTGGTATAGATGCTCTTTGTGGTCTTTCTCTCCTGTGTACTTGTAGCTGGGCATTCGGGAGGCAGTCTGAAACTCTTCAGCGCTTCCTGTGTCCGTCATGGCCCATGTCTGTCCTTCAGTACCACACGGCTCAAAACACACACAGCCCTCCAGGCTCTCTCTCTGTATGACTTCCCTTTCCCGTTTACCTCTCCACACTCCACATTCCTGTACGCACCACTGTGATCAATCAGTATCCGTGCCCAGCTGTCTGCTCTCTAGTTCTGCATGGCTACAGACGACACTCGTGTTCTTGGTTCGGGCCCAAACACCAATTTGGGCCGTTCCATTAGTAGCCTGTGAAGGGGGTTGTTCTCTGCGTGTGGGCATTTACCAGATGCTGCTGCCGCTGTGAGAGACGATCATCAATCTGGGTTCAGCTGGCAATGGATTTCCCCCCATCGCGGCCCACATTTGCTCGAACACACGCTCGCCTCTGGTGGATCGCTCAATAACTTTTGAGCAATTAAAATTTCAGAAATATGAGGGAAATCATGCTATTTATTGCATGCTCGTGTTTTCCAGTACCCACTGTTGTTCTTTGGATACCTGATACTACTTTTATTCAGCGAGGATGCATTAAATTGATTAAAACTGACAGTGAACAAATTCTGCAAAAGATTTATTTTTT
>JAHKKF010537367.1:0-44441 GCA_019740295.1 Labeo calbasu
TGAAGTCACTGTGTGTGCGACTTAAGTCGCACTCGAGTCCGAGTCTCAAACTCGAGTCCCCATCACTGCTGGGTACACTGGTCATTAAAATGCTTGTGACAGTGCTTAGGTAGTGAAAGATAATGACAGTACAAACAGGTATTAAACAGGAATAAATAAATAAATAAGATTGAGATTATGTAATGGAGTGGTGGGCAATGTCATAGTAATAGTGACATGTGATTGATGCTCTTTCAATCAGAATTTAGAAACTGGACCCTTTTCATTACTCCCTTGTCCAATGATACAGGGTTGAGCTTCAGCACACGGTAATATACTGCTGGCCTGTGATTGGATTGAGTTCCTCCAGGAAAAAGTGATCATTGATGTCTTACTGAGCTTGCCCACAGCAATGGAATTTCAGTGAGTTGGGGGACCAACATGGCTAACTCTACCTCGATGACCTCTGAGCCCACTCTTTACTTGCACTGCCTTTGAGGCAGTTTACCCAAGTGTGACAGTCGCCATGACAGTAACTGATGACACCCCTACAACTCCTTAAACACCGGTTTGACTCATTCTGTGAGATGCAATGTATTGCAAGATGTCAGCGAGATGAAAGCAATCCCCTAAGACATGTGAGTTTAGTCCCATAATGCTGTGCAGGCAACTGCAGAAATGCGTAGAGCATGTTTTTCTCTGTCTGTGAAAATGGGAAATGCATTATGCAGTAGTGAAATGGATTTATTGCGTTTTACAATTGCAACAAGCCTTGTTTTTGTTTATGTTTATGTGAAAGCCAAAATGCATGTTTATCAATTTGAATAATGAAATGAATAACATTATTATTATTATTATTATTATTATTACAGTTTTCATAGTGACCTAAAGTGGCAAAAGAAATAGCTAAAGATTGAAAAAAATGATTTTGATGTGAATACCTTAGGCCTTCTACTAAAATTCCTTGAAATGAATTGTATGTTTACCTGTGTTGTATGTTGATATTCTCTGCAAAGCTACACTTTCAGTTAATTACTTATTTTTTGTATTTTAATGGATAAGTTTGGGGTAGATCCTATTATGTACATCATAAAGCTGGTGATCGAATGATCAGATTATACAGAGCTATTAAGATAAGGTAAAAGCCTTTGAATAATCAGCCCTTTGAATAATAATTTCAGATGGAAATACTTTGTTTTTGTGAGTGTAGGTTGCTTACTTCACATCTGCAAAAGCAAAGAGAATGTTTTAGCATCACATCAGGAATCTGGAGTGACTTCAAAATGAATATGAAAAAAATGGAATATAGTGACTTAAATAGCACTTGCGGATGCAGTTTGCACAGTAACTGGCATTTGACCACTTCAAAATAAATAAATCAAACTCTAAGCATATACATCCCAGATCCAATAAATTATTTACACTCATCTTTTTTTTTCACTCTCTCTCAAAAGCATAGTGTCTGTAAATATGTATAAAGCTAAATTAAATCATACTTCATCAGTTCAGAGGCATGATATGATTTTTATCATAGTTAATATAATTTGTTTGTTTCACCTCAGTAGTTCAGTGTGGGATGCAAGCTGAACAACAGTTTAAATTTAATATATAGCCTCAACTTGAATAAAATTGAAATGGCTTTCAGGAACTACTCAAAGCAGTAGCATCAAAGACCAGAAACAATTCAAGCACTGTTATTCAACTTTATATATTAGAAAAGAGCTGCACAACAGTCAGTATATCGACTGTCTTTGAAAATCCTCATATGAATGATATGAAAGAATACGGCACATCATAAAAAGGATGCAAGTCTAATGAATAATGTGACCCACTGTGAAAGATGAAATCCATCAAAAAGATGTTGTGAGAGAATGATGACCATAAATAAATATGTGATTTTAAATTCCAAAATACTGAAAAGTAATGGCAACATTCTTATTAATAATTAGACTATTTAGCCCAGAATGTGTGTGCTGGTACTTTTATGTTTATTATATTTTCATATTTTTAGCTTAGAAGCATCCTAACATCAAACTCCACTAGCTTAGGTGCTTTAAGTTAACAGTTTCGTGTGTGGAAAAAAAAAATAAAATAAAAAAGCCTGATTGACTTTAATTCTTAGTGGAATTTCATAATATCTCTAAAGTCATAATAAAAGGGCAAGGTCATTGTAATACCGAATTTTTAGCACTTGTATCTTCAAAGAGAAGCTTCAAAGAGAAATCAGATGCTTCAAAGAATCGATCGTGAAGAAAACGTTATAAATGATAGGAACAACAGAGGCGGTAATTGTGACCCACTTATGGTGTCCTTTGAACGGCAGATATTTGTATGCGCCTCTTTCAGTGAGCCTTTTAATCTTGTCATGCTGTATGGGGTTATTAATGCTGTAGGTAACAGCACAAACAGATAGCTGCATAACTAAGGGATTTGGGACACCTTCCTGTCTGTGGCAATTCACGCTGCTGACGAGCTTCTTGTGCCCTCAAGCTCTAGTTTTTATTAGATATATGTAAATAAATGTAGTGAGTAGCGCAAATTGACTGATAATGCAGATAGATGAAAGCAACAAACCACCTCACTCTGCAGGGAAGAGAAAGTTAAGTATCTGTGAGAAATGATGATTAAAACCCTACAATAATAAAAAATAAATAAATAAATAGATGGCAGTTAGAAAGCATAAATGCATTTATTTTCATCTGCTTGGGTTCAAAAACAACACACATAAATTGTCAACAGCATTTTTTTGGAGATGAGCAAATTATGTGAGATGTATAGTAGCCCTATTAATAGTAAAGCCCTTATCAGAACAAGAAATGTAGGCATTTGGTGTATTTAGAATTTTTTCACTGACGGCATGATTTGTTTTTGTGACAACGTGATTTGTTTCTCTGCAACAGCTTGAAGATGTCCAAACTGGATGATTGTCTTCTCAAAAGGAAATGTCTCTTTATTATGTATTATATATAAAAGAGACCATGGGCGTCGCTAGACCATTTTTAAGGGGTCTGTAGCTAAAAATAGATTGTTATAATATCTGCATCTGTGCAGTTCTTAAATACAGTTTACAAAATATCACTTATTTATTTAAACCATTAATGGATGATTAATTGGAGGAGCATGAGCGCACCGTCTGCAGAGCGCATAAAGTTTTGCTCGATTTGAGCAGATCAGCATCTGACTTGAAGCAGTGTAGCTAGCCTATGCCATCAAAGTAGGCTAACGGAACGAAAGCGAAACAAAATCCCGCTGCTCATTTGAGATGCGCAGCATGGACCGTTTGTCAGCTCGGACCGCAACACAAACAAACTTGTCCAAGCTCAGAACAGCTATAAAGGGGTCATCGATGCAAAGTTCACTTTTTCATGTAGTTTGAACATTAATGTGTGTTGGCAATGTATGTACAAATCTACCCTATAATGATAACAATCCATGCAGTGGTTTTTAATTAATATGTAAAAATAATATCCCCTTTTTCACATCGAGCCATTCTCAGTTGCCTGTCGGTATGGCGCCTATCGGTGTGGCGTCTCTGCAATCACCTTTCCTAATAACGTGCTAGTTAGCAATTTTGACGGCTAAATGCGGCTAAAGTAAACAGGCTTATCATTCCACAGAGAGAAGAGAGGGGCGGGGCGAGCAGAGCTCATTAAAATTTAAAGCAGCCTCGACCAAAACAGGATGATTTTTGCAGAGCTGATAATTTTTAAACAAAGTATATTATAGACTTTTCATTAAGACCCTAAAGAATCTTATCAACTTGTGGAAAACGGGCATCCGATGACCCCTTTAACAGACACCATTACTGCATAGTGCTGCGAGATCTGGTGAGAAGCATTTTAATTCACCACAGAAGGAATAAAAAGGCTGCTGCAAGATCTAGTGTGATGCATTTAAATTTAAAGTACTTTTAAAAAAAGTACAACTTAACAATCTGTATCCTGTCTCTTGTAATCGCTTAATCAGTGTTTCAGCCGCGCAAATACGTCAATATAACAGCTTGTAAACAATTTGTGTAACATCACATTGACCTCAGAAAGCATATGATTATAAACTCAGAAAAAAAGTCAGCCAGAAAATAAACTGTAGAGAGGAGCATTTTGTTAAATATATGCATCATATAACATTGATTATGTTTTTTTTTTTTTTTTGCCGTTCGTTTTTATGATGTTTATATGTAAACATCTATTTAAATGTTTATATGTAATAAAAAAATAAAAAAAACTAACTCAAGTAATTGTAACTTTATTATAAAAACTTAAGTGTGATTTAAGCAGTTGTATAGCACAAATCAGTCAATTTTAAACTTCAATACTGTAATCTAGTACCAACTGACTCTCTTATATATTTTACAGCATTAGTTGAGAAAATTTGGCATGTACTGTACCTGATATATATCCAAAATAATCGATATTGAATTGAATCGAATCGAATTGGTAATTATGAATGAGAATAGAATCGAATCCTGGAATTTGTGTCAAAACCCAGCCCTATTATTCTGTGACTCCCTCTGATGAAAAACATTAGTATTATGACCTTTATCTGACATTCCCTTTGATATAAATGGTTGATATTTTAGAACCCCCCCAACCTGTTGCCATGCCCATGGACTGTCTGTGTATTTGTTTTCCTCCCTATGTGCTCTCCTTGACCTAGTTTCTCCCTTGTCTAATTAGTCATTCTGTTCACCTGTGTTCCCCTAATTACCTTGTTTAGTTGTGTATTTGTGGTCTGTCCTTTGCTTTCTGTCTGATGTTGAACGTCAATCCATGTGTTTTCCATCCCTATTTGGATTATTAAAGACTGTCGTGTTTGTTATATCTGTGTCTCCTCGTTCTTCGCTCCAAGTTGTAGCAGCAAAGCATGACACACTTCAACCTGAGCATCAGAAATGTATGAAATTTCTTATCTTTTCTCACAATATTCTGTTGTGTACCAAGTTTTATAATGTTTGGATTGGATTGGTTTTGTTGACAAGATATAGGCAAGCTATGGGCCACAGCCACAAATATATCTGTCTACATCGCTACAATAATGAAAAAAAAAAAAGGAAAAAAAAAAGTTTTGTTTAGGAGAGTGTCACACTTGAGGCAAGGAAGTGAGGAGCTGAGGATCTAAATGAAGCACTATTTATTAACAAAAGTAATAAAAGAATACAAACAGGGCAAAAACAAAGCAGAGAAATCCTGTCAAAGTAACTGACATGCAACAGTTGGCATTAAGTAAAACAGTGACCGGCAAACAAAGACACAGGGGTATAAATACACAGTGGGGTATAAATACACAGGGTAATTGGCAAACAAGACAAACCTGGAATAAATCTGGAACTAATCAGCAGAAACAACTACAAACTGACTACAAGTAAAACACAGAAAGCACTTCAACATAAAAGTCCAAGAACGGAGCACAATGTGACAGAGAGTTCCTAGAGCAGGGGTGCCCAACCCTGTTCCTGGAGATCAACCTTCCTGCAGAGTTTAGTTCCAACCCTAATCAAACAGACCTGTCTGTAATTATCAAGTGCTCCTTCAGATCCTAATTAGCTGGTTCAGGTGTGTTTGGTCAGGGTTGGAGCTGAACTCTGCAGGAAAGTCAATCTCCAGGACCAGGGTTGAGCACCCCTGCCCTAGAGAGTAGATGGTGGGTATCCAATTTTCTGCAAATCAGACAGATAGCCTTGGATGAGTTCAAAAATAACTATTAATTTGGGAGCACTGAAGAATAAAAAAAAAAAAAAAATCAATTTATCAATCAAAATTAATTTTGATTTTACAATTCCAGACTTATTAACCAAAACATACATTTGCTTAATACTACCAAATTTAATACACAACTTTATCTAGACAGCTCTAAATATCTGCCAGATTTCGTAATGATCAGCCATTCATTCATATTTGACATTATATGTTTGACATTATAAGTTTGATTGGCTGGTGACAGCCATGTTTGTTTAAAGATGCATACCTATTTTTAACTTGTTTGATTGTACAGCTGCAGATTTACGAGCTCACCTGTACGAGCAACATTTGTTTTGTGCCTTGTCATGTGCCTTTGTCTCAAAATGTTCTGCTCTCTATGTGTATAAAGTATTGTTACGTTTAGATGCTGTTTTTGACAGATATAGGTCTATTCGTTAGAATGTGCGATGCCAGGCTATTTTAATGCGCTTATATCTTTGCAGTGCTTTGACATGACAGAAAAGTTTAGTAAAGACTGGACTAACAGCCTAGGAGGAGTTCGGAAACATACATTTTGGTTAAACTTGAAAACAGTTTAAACGTGTATTTGCACAATAATTTTATTATAGACGAACAGGGAACAGGGAGATTACTGGTTGGAATAGCAGGGCGGTATATGAAATATTGGGTGTTTATTAACTGAACGTATGTTACAGTATAACATGCAATGCACACTTCCAGTGTAAACAGATTTATAGATTACAGAAACTATGTACTGTTGTTGTGACATGCCACATGTGTCCAGAGTATACAGTTCTAACATCTTTGACATCTTACAGCATTCATACAACATAATATATTATTTTCATTATTACAACAAATCTTTTTTCAGTCAGCATTTTTACAGCAACGCTTAAATTATCAGGTGTTAAAACTGTTGTTGTGTCATCATAAGAAAATGGGAAAATAGTGTGGAAGACAAACAAAAACACACAGTCAATGCGTGGGAATTGTCAAACATGCTTTAGATCTGTGGTTATCATTCTAGGACATGGTTCATGGCCATAAAAACTTGTCTGGCTTCTACACCCTATTACTGCTGTCATTTGTCAGTTTTTAGGCTTGATTTTCAGGCCTAATCTGACTTCACCCTTTATTTAATTTTCAGGTCTTAGTCCTAAAGCCAGCCATTCATAAGAGTCTTTCAAAACTTGGATACATAGGAAAATGTGTTTTGTTGTTGATTAGATTTTCTCCAGGACTGACCAAATATCATTTACGAATTTGCGGTAAAAAATTAGGCTTCACAAGAGAAAGATACTTGATGGTGAAACATAATATGTGCAGTTCTTAGCTAATCATCTGTAAATATATAGCTCTACCTCAGAGACCTGCATCTGATCAATAGTTATTATGTAACTATCTACTTTCACAGGAGAAGCTATTTTACATCCTATGGCAGGCTTCCTCAAATCCAGCCCTTGAGGGCCACCTGCCTGCACAGTTTACTACAAACCTAAGCAAACTCACCTACCTGTCATTTTCTGTAGTAACTGTGAAGACCTTGATTAGCTTGTCTCTGAGCTACACTCTGCAGGGCAGTGCCCAATAGTAGGACCTATTCCTCATCTTAGTGTAACCCCCTCTGTTCTATTCACCTTTGAGCGGGTTTTGCACTGGCATTTCTGGTATGGCAGCCAAGCATGCTAACAAGGATGATGAAAACCACATCCTCCAGCTAGCGCACCTCTTAAGATCAGGGGAGAGAGATTTACCTGAACAGCACTTACTAGCTGCCTTCTGTTACATTACGGTGGGTTTAAATCTGGCCATGTTGCAACAATATAGCATACAGATGTTTTAAATGCATTTCGTAACATAATGTGCACATGCTATTTTTAAACAATAGTCGACATCATGTTTACCATTAAATGTATATACATTTTGGAGTAAACTATATAAATTTGTTTTCATTCCAGTTTTATTTTATTTGTATGTTATCCACAAACAATGAATGTCTGTTGTAAAGCTGAAAGGCATTCACTGATTTAGAATCAGCTTTAATAAAAACAATATATTTTATTGTCAGCTGTTATTTTGATCATCTGGAAATATGGTTGACTCCTGATATTTTGGTTTTGGCTAGTAGTAGTTCTAAATGGCCAGTAGCTTAAAACGTTTGTAGCCATTTTATAATTTTAAATCCTTGTTACACTAATAGTCGTTATTTTTAGTTTTTTTTTTCTTTTTCTTTTTTTTAAGTGAAATAAACCCCTAATTATAGAATGAGCCAGTCCTTCATGTTTTGTTAGCATTGCTGCTATTCTACCACAATGATGTTAGATACCATCTATCAGCAATGTTCAGCATGATCATCTTTAGGGCTTTTCACACTTAAAATAGTTAACTGGGTAAATGGAATTCAGGTTATCTTGATTCATATTTAGCAGTGCACATTTGCTGTGTCAGGTGTTATTGATTGGATGGATGCAGTCCAACCTATTTACATAACGAGTCTAGCATTGAGCATCCTCATATTATACCAACTTATTATTGCCAACAGTACTATTAAGATTTTCCAGAATAGACCTTTCGGACTATAAAGATAAGAATGAAACAATCTCTTATTTACCCCAGTACACATGTTTTCCATCACCATTTGACATTATTCAACTCAAACAATGAAACTGTTTATACAATATGCAGTGTATCCTTGGCTGTCCAAAGCATATGAGTAAGAAGTAAAATTTTAACTCTGCATCATTTCACACTGAACATGTTTGGCACCGCAAAGCAGGGTTAACTTCACAAAAAACTGTGTTAACCCTGTTTCGGTACAGGATCTCATAGCCCTGGTTAAAAAGCGGTTCTAAACCCACCTCTAAATTACAGGTGTAAAACTTTTCTTTATGCCCGGTGTTAAAGTGGGGTTTAGTGGGTTTATTAGGGTTCAGAATGACAATAATCTGGGGTTGAGTGCAGTTTGAAAAATTTTATGTAAATTACACTGTAGTAGTGGGTTTTCAGACTGGTTTATACAATAATTAATTCCCTTACCTGCCCAAGCAACTTGTGAATCACTACTTAGGATTTTCTCTGTCATAAAATCTTCCAACCCTATGTATTGCATTTCTGTCTTCTGGCTTCAGACCTTTTTTGCTTCTTTGCTGTACAAGTACTGATTCTAGCATTGTCTGACCTGGTAAAGCATAAGGTCTATATCGTCCATTTTGCATTTACATCACCTACCAACACTGCACCATTCAGATGACTCTTCATAAACACAATTTATTTCTTATTGTGAAAAAAAAAACATTTTAAAATTAACATCAAACATCTAAAAGCACCTTTAAAAATGAAATGGACAAAATATGGTTGTCATACAATTGTAATACTTCAAAGCTAATGCTTCCACATCACAACTTCAACTTGTAATGTCTGCTGGAAGGAGATGGAAAAAGTTACTCTGTAGTTTCAAAAAAAAAAAAAAACCTCCTAGTCTGAATAGTGAATCATTTAATTGTAAGGGGACAGTTCACCTGTGCATTGCAGCGGTAAAAAGTCCAAGATAATTCTCTTCATCTCTGCTGGTGCATGGAAATGCATGAGTCATCACAGCCTTGCACCCATACAAACTACTCTTTATTTCACTATTAAGCATCAAATTATAGTTTTTGACCATGCATGTCTCATAGGTATTGTCCAAGCCAGCAATTTCTAAAGAAAACTGAGGCAATAGTGCTTTTTCATTTTGTTCTCTTCATTTGAAAGATGTCAAAGATGTTTTTGTTCTCTGTACAAAGCATATTTTCCCCATGTTACAAAAAGTAGATGATGAGAGCATGTCTGTGGTGTATGGTCATAGTTTTCAAGTGAAGTTAGACTAAGGTCATGAGAATTTGAGACAGTCAACAAGAAACATAAATATAAACTTAGTATTGACTGGCAGCACCAGTCCCTGATGTATAATAGCTCACTAATCCAGCTATACAGTAATTAACCAATAAAGTAATTTAGGTCACACTATATTGTGTCACAGTAGAGCACCTACTGATTTTATTTTATTTTTTAACGTTATAAAAGATTATAGAAATATTATGGGGGAAAAAAGAGGAAGTTCTAGAGGTCTGGGCATAGGTATCAGACTGTGCCCTGCCCCTGAGAAAAGAGGTTCCTCAGGGGGATTTTGCCAAGGAGGGGCTGTCAAGAGAAGCGTGAGCTCCGAGCTCAAAGCTCGGTAAAAGATCTGTAGCTGAGCCCAGTGATGACTTGGTGTCTCAATGACTTGCCCTGCGCTGGGTGGACAGTGGCTCTGGGTGATGTTCCAACCCCAAAAAACCTATCATCTAACTGTTAATGCTTGCGGCAAGGTGGAAGGATCCACTCAGGCCTAATCTTAGCGGTAGAGTGGGCAAGCACAGCCATTTCAGCGTCAGGCTCTGCCTGCACAACCCAACCTGATAGTGTACAGTAGGTTTCAGTGAGTCTTCAACATTGGAAGGCAAAAGCTACGATGCTACGATTGATAGCTCAACCTCATCCTGAAGACAGCTCAACCTCATCAAATAAAAAGGTTAAAGGGTTAAACACCTTTATCATTGGTGAACTCAAGCAGCAGAAATAATCATGTTGGGAAATAAAATGCCCGGTGCCTTAGAAGGGTTGGGACTGGGAGCGGCTGAGCTGACTTTATCCACAAAAAAAGAAAGTTGCGACCACAATATTATGATGGCTTTGTTCTCACAATGATTGCATGCACCATCCACAGAAGCTGCTTTAGCATGGGCCCAGCCTCACCAACTGATGCAGTGATCATAGCCATCTGAGGGAGAGAGGTGTCAACCACATCCAGAAATTCACAGACGTGTCAAGAACAATCTGAATGAGTGGTGCACATTGTTTCTTTTTATGCCCATATATATATGAAGGAGTGGCCAGCATACAACATTCTACTGGCCAGTTGGTCTTTTCTGGAGTAGAGGTGTTTGGGGCTCCCATGTGTGACCCCTAGGGTCATTAGATTGTCACTAGGCGCACTACATATGTCAAGAGAGTAACAGATAGGGAACTTGGTTAATACTGTAGTCTAAAGATGCTTTAGTGTAAAACACTCAATAGCTTTTCAGTTGGTAACCCTTTATTTTGATAGTACACTTTAGACATTCTGCTAACAGTAAGTAACTTTGCAACCTCATGTCAACTAGTCATTGGAGTATTAGTAGACTGTCTGCTTAATATCTTCTAACACTCTTCTAAACTTTGCAAGTATATGCCAACTTATTCTACTAACCCTAAACCTAACCTAACAGTCTGCTCTGAGAGTTAGTAGACATGTATTTGCAAATTAATGAGAATTAGTTGACATGTAGTTGCAAATTAATGAGAATTAGTTGACATGCAGTTGCAAAGTTACTTATAGTTAGTAGAATGTCTAAAGTGGACTATCAAAATAAAGTGTAACCGTAAATGGTAAGCATTGTTAATAAACATTGCAAACTGTTACTATTAACCTGATGATGATGATGATGATGATAATGATCATTAAATATATAAATATTAAATGCAATTTAAGTTGCTTTTGAGAAAAAAAAAAAAAAAACATCTGCAAGTTGCATTAAACATACTCTTCAAACTGTTTAGAAACCTTTCTCTTTGGGGTCTTGTTGACTTTTGTGCCATTGCATTTTTCCAGTGTTGGACCAACCACCAGGACAAGCTAATTACCTTTCCTGCTACACTCTATATCTATAATTACAGTCATATTTGTGGGTGCAAATGAGGAGATGAGAGCAAAGCTAGCTTTAGATGTAAACATCGTGATGGCATAATCACAGTGTAGCATAATGATCAGGTGTATGAATGGTGTGTGTTTTAAAGTGCTTTTTTTTTTTTTAATCTAAGGCCTGATCCAGCAGGCATTTTGTATTAACCACATTATATCATCAGGCCCCATCTTTAATGGGTTAAAGGTGAAGTATGTGTTATTTAGTATTAAAATGTACTTAATTCAATCCCATTTTAATGGGAACTGGGTTGTATGGGTTAATCCTGCTATGCAGGAACTTTTGAATTTTGTGACTTTGAAAAGAAAGAAACAATTATAATAGCATAACTAATGTTATAAGCTTGGTGTTTTAAATCAGTTCATTATTTATTTATTTATTTAATATACAAATATGAAATGTTGGAAGAAATGCAAAGATAATCTACTTTTAAATATGAAAGTAAACTGTCAGTAGGTGGAAGCAAGTGACTATCTTAATGAGTAAATCATTGAGGCATCCATTCGTTCAGATGGCTGTCTTTATAAATGGACTACTGAATCATTGATTCAAATAATTAGTTCAAAAACGCTGAATCATTCTGTAACATAACACCGTTTTGCTCAGAGATGCACGACTGTCTTTGTTTTTAACTATTTTTGTTAACCAAATCAAGCAAAAACAGTCAACATTGACAATTTTGAACTGAAATGTCCATTAACTACTCATATATTACAACTTTTGCATAATCTGTGTGCAGTTGCGTTCATTTGTTTTGATTTCTCCACGAGATTGTTTCACATACAGACAGGCTGCTGATGTTGATTATCTATTATCAATTGCTGTTTACACCAAATGTAATAAAATCAGAATCATTCTCACCAAAATTTTAATCAGATTAGTTGTCCGGAACACACACCCGGAGCAGCAAGTAGCCATTTTTGCTGCAGTGCCCGGGGAGCAGTTGGGTGTTTGGTACCTTGCTCAAGGGTCTTACCTCAGTCATGGTATTGATAGTGGAAGAGAGCGCTGGTCATTCACAACCTCCATCTACAATCCCAGCCGGTACCGAGACTCGGACCCGCAAGTTACAAGTCCGACTCTCTAACCATTAGGCCACGACTGCCCCCCTGTTGTTGGTGATATTAGATTTGTCATACCAGCCAGCCCTATTTTGTTTTTGACATCCTTGAGTTGGTTGATAGACCAAATGTGCATTTAAAAGAACAATTAATCTGACTAGTTTATTTATTTATTTATTTTTTACAAATATGAAATTTCTTTTATGTCATGCAGACTTTTGTGCATGATTTGCTGTGGAAATAACCACACCTAATGGTAGTTTTAGTCACACTGGGTCTGATATTGCTTGGCAGTCTTGGCAGATAATGCATAGGCCTCAAAACATACTAAGGTTACCAAAGATAATGTGCAGACTATAGTGTCACCATTCATGTGGTAAATTGACTTGTCGGCCAATCAAATGCCATGCATCTTCATTTAATGGAATGCACTCACCTTTAAATCTGTCATAGCAGATGTGATGGGAATGTGGTGCTAGAATGTGGCAGCTAAAGGAGTGTGTCAAACAGCAGCTAACATGCATCAGAACAGTGGTTGCAGTAATGAAGAGAAAATTGGCCTCCCTGTCCCACTTTAATGGGAGATTCAATAAAGCAAAACGCTAATCAGGTTATTTGCTTAGCCACTGTTAAAAAAGGACTCTCTCAATTTTCCCTACAAATGCCATTGATATTCACAGCATGTCATCAACATTTTGGTGTAAGGCATATGTGTTAAATAGGCTATATCATGAGACATCAAATTTTCATGCTCTGAAATCAAAGAATTTGATGTAAACAAACTATACCAGGGTTTTTAAAAATGTGCTATTCTGAGGAAAAAAAAAGGTAACCAGTAGGCTACATGGTGTGCAATGATCCTTAACACTTTAACTGTCAGGTATTAAGGCCTTGTCCACACTAATGCATGTTTTTCTTTCCGTTTTGGCTTTTTGGCCACACTGAGAGATGGAAAAGCTTTCTGAAAATGGCCTTTAAAGTGGATAAATTTGAAAACGCTGTTTGTGGGACTGTGAAAACAGAGATATTTGAAAACGATGACACGTTTAGACATGTGACACATTATACTGATAGATGTCTGTGTTTATACACGTATTGTGTCTGTTGTGTGCTATTCACTTTCACACAGTTGCTACAGATATGTTACTTTGTACACTCTTCAGAGGTCAGAAGTCAGAAAGAGCTTGATTGTAAAGCATGTTTGCACATACAAGGAATTTATTTTGTGTCACAAGCTTCCAGTACACAGAGACAACAACAACAACACCACCACCACACAGATAGTAAATAAAGATGTGAATAAGATACACATATGTATATGTAAATAAACAAACAAAAAAATACAAAAATAAATAAAAAAATACAATAAAATAAATTGTATGTACAATGGTGAGCTATAGATAAAAACAGAATAGAAGAGAATATACATCCTACAAAGATGACAGAAAAATTGACTTGTAATTACTGTTTTGTGGCAAAACATGAGGGAAGTTGCATTTTAGATCAAACATATAATTGTGAGTGAGCTTGACCTGGACACGTTAGTAAATGGTTTAATGTTTTTAATGTAATTTAACGTTTTCCAATGTTTCAGTGTGGATGAGAGACATTTTTTTGAAAATGCTAGTGTGGATAAAGAGTGTTTTGAAATGAAAATACCATTTTCAAATGTATCCGGATTGATGTAGATGTAGGCTAAGACATCAAAGACCTTAATATCAGCCAAAAAGCAAAGTCACCCACTGTATTAGCATAGGTGTGTGCATTAGGTGTCAAGGTACACTGGACTTTAAACATCTGAAAATTTCAATAATCAAATCAACCAGCAAACAAACAAACAAACACACTATATAAACAAAACTATTGGGACTCACTTCTTGTTACGGAGTGAACGGAGGAGGCGTGCAGATCCATATGCATAGCTTTATTAATAGACATGGTCACACAGGCAGGGTCAAACACTGGCAAACAGGTATCTGGAGAGCAAGACAAAAGAGTAATCCAGAGATAGGCGTGGGTCAAACGATGGTGAATGTAATCCAGGTGGCAAGGAAAATGGGTAATTCCAACAGACAGGCGATAAATCCAGACCAGGAGCAAAGAGAGTCCAACGACAAGACGAGAGAGAGATCCAAGACAGGCAGGTGATCAAGACACGCGCAAAACAAACTTGGAGTAGCTCCGTAATGCAGCTATCGCTATGGGTGTGATAAATGCTAAACAGTTCTCGGCAGTCAGAAAGAGGAAGTCCATGGCTTATAAACTGTATTTGATTGGTTGTAGCTGTGTGTGTAATTAGTGCAATGGATGATGGGAAATGTAGTCCAGATACTTGCAAAGCGACTAGTGTAGTTTGTGTAGTGTGAAAGTCATTGTAACTGGAAGGCAACATCTGGTGGTGAGACGGAAAACCACAGTCAGGATTTCTGACACCTCTTAATTATTAAATTCATGTGTTTCATTGCCACAGGTGTATAAAATCAAGCACCTAGCGCTGAAATCAAATACTTCCCAACTACATAGTATGCAAAAAACAGTATTGTTTGCAAAAATTACCCATTGTTTAACTATAGGTAAGTGTAGTACAGTAAATAGTTTTTTTTTTTTTTTTTTTTTTTTGAGCATTGATTATCATTTGTATAGCTATAGTAACCAGGTCGATGTATACTTTACTATCCCATTAGGCCACAGGAGAGGATTTATGATTGGCAGTTAAGCGATGCAGGTAGGTCACGTGATAGTAATAACACGATGGACATAGGAGATCCAAATTTCATTCATACTACCAATATTGATACTAGAACATACTTTTAGAATGGCTGTGAAGTAAAAATTAAAATTCAAATGTAGTACTGCAGTCTGCATTTACAAACATTTGTGAAAAATAGGTCATTCTGAAGAGCTTAGTAAATTCAAGTGTGGTACTGTGACAAGATGTCACCTTTCCGATAAGTCAGTTCATTAAATTTCATCCCTGCTAGTCAGCTGTAAGTGGTATTATTGGAAAGTGGAAGCATTTAGGAACAGCAGCAACAAAGTGGAACACCGCGTAAATTCAAAGAGGGGTGTCTCCGAGTGCTGAGGAGCATGGCGTGTAAAAGTCGCTCTGTTGATTCCATAACTGGAGAGTTCCACTGACATTGATATCAGCACACAAATTGGGAGCGGGACAGGAGCTTCATGGAATGGGTTTCCATGGCTAAGCAGCTGCATGCAAGCAAGTACAATGTACAAGTACACGTACAATGCCAAGTGTTGGATGGAGTGGACTCTGGAGCAGTGGAAACATGTTCTGAGTGTGACAAATCACACTTTTCTGTTTGGCAGTCTGATGAGTGAGTCTGGGTTTGGCAGATACCAGGAGAACGTTACCTGCCTGACTGCATGGTGCCAGCTGTGAAGTCTGATGGAGAAGGACTGTTATGGGGCTGGGTCCCTTATGTTCAGTAAAAGGAAATCTTGCTTCAGCATACAAAATATTTTGGACAATACAATGCTTCCAACTTTGTAGGAACAAAGTTGGAAGCATTGCCCTTTTTTATTCATGTGCCTCAATGCACCAAGCAAGGTCCATAAATACAAGGTTGGTTGAGTTTGGTGTGGAAGAACTTAACTGGCCCACACAGAGCCCTGACCTCAACCCCATCAACACCTTTAGAATGAACTGGAACAGAGATTCCAAGCTAACATCAATGTATGATCTCAGAAACAGTCCATCTTGTGGAAAGCCTTGTCAGAACAGTGGAAGCTGTTATAGCTGCAAAGGGGGGACCAACATATTAATGTCTATGTATTTAGTAATGCGGTGTCATTTGGGATATCATCCTGATTTCTCCCAAGGCTTTTTTATTTTATTTTATTATTTTTTTTTTACAAAAACAATATTTATTTCTGTGGCCAATGGAGTTTGGGTTCCTTTGCCAATGTTGCCACTGGCTTTCTTAGTTGGGGAAACGCAATATTTGTCAGTATTATTGACTTGACTGCATAGACACTATTGGACAAGAACTAAACTGAGCTGGATAATGACGTCACTGTTTTCACAGTTTTCAGAGCTGCTTTATAGATTAATTAAAACAGCCAGAGATGGCAAAAGTACACACATCCTTCACTCAAGTAGAAGTACAGATACTCATGTTTAAAAATACACTGGTAAACGTATAAGTACTGACAACACCTTTTTACTTAAGTTAAAGTAAAGAAGTATGGGTTAAGCCATGCACTTAAAAAATTACCCATTAATACTACCTGTTTTAGTGTCATGCTGGTAACTGGACCTCACATCATATTGACACATTAATACAAAATAACTTACATTTAAAATTTGTTAATGAATGTGTCGAGGCTAAACAGCCACCATGTAGAACAGGGCCGGACTGGGAAATCTCACACTCATCCATGTCATCCCATACACAAACAACAAATTCTGAAATCATGGACAACCCTATTTTTTGTACGGCCATCACATTTAAATAAATGTTTAAAACCTTAGGCTGGCGCTTTGCAAAATAAGAAAAAGGCTCTCTCTTGACCTGCACCTTCTCTTTTATTTTCCTTTTCAGTCTCTTCATTTTCCATATCTCTCTGCATCTCACTTTGTGTTTGTTTTTTACACTAATTTTCTTGTACCTGTCACTTTTTCCATCAGCCATTTACTGTTATAAGCAGAACTGTCTCCACCTTCTTGCAAAACAACTACCTCATTATATTCTATTTGCAGTAACAATTTTATTTAAGTTTAATTTAAAGAATCACATTATGACTAGGTGTTGTTGTTTTATCTTAAAATGGCTTAAATACTATAGATTTAACAAAACTACATATTGCCTAATTGTCAAAATTAGTGCAATAATGATTACATCATGACAATATCTTTACAGAAAAATCCTAATACTGAACATGTTATTGCATTATCATGAGTCATATTTTTCTCTTACCAAAATTAAAACAGCAGCACATGTATACGTTAGAAATGGGCTGTTGTGGTGTTGTGGTGTTTTATAACTAGTTTTTCCCACTCTAAAACATTTTTATGATATTTGATAATATCAATTTTTGTCTGCACCTCAGTATAGATACAATATGGTTTTTAGCTGATTCTTGCCATTCACACTTTGGTGGCAGTATTGTACATTATTAAGCATGCACTAGCTGTGCTACTACAGAGTGTGCTTAACACAGCTCTTTATACAATAGACGATCAAATAAATGGTTCCAACATATGACAGAGTTTAGAGACACTGGCCATTTATTCAGAGAGAATAGCCTATATTGATTTTTACATTAAGGTTGCCTCTGGTGAAATATCATTCTCAATAGAGGTGACATGGTATGACCTGGCAAGTAAAGTATTGCTTGGTCAAGTCCCCACGCAATCGTAAAAATGTGGCTTGCTCATTAATCTGGACAAAAACATTTTTATTGGGAATCCAAATTACGTTACCTCTACTGTGACTACAACAGGGAATTGCACAATAGCTTTACACCAGAAACAACAAAAGGTCCGAGATCACTCCCCTAATAATGAACATGAGTGGACTACACTAAAAGCACCAGTTACATTGTTTTACAAAGCACCTTTTTTTTTTTTTTATACTGTTAATTGGCTAATGATAAGTTAACTTAATACTGAAAAACTGTAATAGTAGTAAAGTACTGTTAAGTGTACAGTTTTAGAAAGTGAAAAAAAAGACATCACAAATTTGTGTAAATCAGTATATACAGTAAATTGATTGCCAAAATTCACTGTGACAGCTCACGTTTGATGGATTTTCATTTAAATACCTAAATAACTATGATTTTCAATATATCATCAGTAGCAGCTTATGATGTCTAAATATGTTTGCAACACTCATAAGACAAAGACTGTGATGTGCTCACCAGTGGTCCCCAGCTCTGACATTCGGTGGAAAAAGTCCATGCAAAGCTCTCTAATTCATAAATAATGTTATAAAGTGTGGGAAATTAGATGACATCTTAGAAAGTCTTTCAACCAGTAAGAATAATGCATTCAACCATAAAAATAGGGAAATAAAAACCGCAGATTTAAAAACCAAAACAGTAATTTTCATCAGCTGTTAATGAATATTTGTGCAATCTCTGCAGTAAGTGTTTTTTTGTTTTTGTTTTTTTGGTGTTTTTCCCTTTTATTATAATAGGATAGTGGAGAGCAGACAGGAAGTGAAGTGGAACAGAGAGAGGGGGGCAGGATCAGGAAAGGTCCTCGAGCCGGGATTCGAAATTGGGATGCCCGTAGTACAACAGCACTGTATGTTGGCGCACTTGCCCACTAGGCTGTCGGCACCGACTGCAACAAGTGTTTTGGTGTTATACAGTACGTGTCTCTGAGGTTCAGCTACTCAGGCTGTAGGTTTAAACCCTGACTCCTGTTGTGCTGTGTGTTTCCATTGCAAAATACATTTAACTCTCTGACACTATCTCTCTTTCTCTGTCTGTGGCCCTGCAGGTCCCTCAAGATGGCTGTCACACGTTAGGGGCAGCTAGCTTTTTCATTCCAGCACCTTTGCACTTTAACAGCCCAAACACCTCCTCTTTGAGCCAATTCTCTGCACCTCGTGATCCGTGTCCCTCTCCTGCCGGGAGGTTTTGGCTTTTCTTATCCATTGCTTGAGTTCCGATGAAGGAAATGGGAAATGGGTTTTAGACCCAGAGTGTCAGCCCTTAACTACTCTATTGATCTCTCTCAATGTCACAGGAAAAGAGAAAGGCTCAATTAGGTGTTGATCTTATGAGACACTAATCAGTCCCGGAACTGTCATTCACAAAGCCTCTAAGAGCAACACTGATACTCTTGTACCTTGAGGAATAATATAAAGGTATTTACACGACAACCGGACTGCTGTTTTGTTAAAATCAGCTTCATTTCCTCATTGGGATTGGGTGGAGTCATATGAAATAAACCTGTTCCTGTTCTTAATTAGCAGATTATTTCTGGTATTTATTATTCTCTTTCACTGACTAAAATGTTTCACAAACAAAACTATTATAGAAAAGTTCATACTTCATGTAAGCTAGCTCTCTGTCCTTCAATGAGCAATGTCTTTAGGTCTTTAACTCTAAACAACTTCAGCTTTTTATTTCAGTTTAGTTTATTCCTGCTTTTTTTTTTTTTTTTTTTTTATGTACATAGTTAAATTATAATGAATAAAGTGAAATATGTGAAATAAAGTGTCTGAGCATGACCAGCGCATATTTCTAATAGTTTGGTTTTGTAGAAATGCTTCCTTACGTTACATACATTACAACAAAAGCATTTTTTTAAGATGTAAAAGGTACTGCATACCAACATAAAACATATTTTCATAAAAACATGTATTAAATAACTGAATGAAGTTACATCATCTTTCTGCTAGAAAATAGTCGTTGGCATGTAAATTAATGCTAATTGTAGGCCTCAATCAGTGCTGTACAGTGATGAACAGGTGTTTGATATCATAGCTGTGTACAGTGTATTTTAGCATGACAGACTCACTGTACTGACTAATCATCATTGAGACTAGAAGTAGGTTTTATGTTCATGTTTTAGATCTCATTACATTCAAAAAAAATTTCTTTTGATGTTGCAGGAAAATTATCAGATCAACAAAATTGATAAACGTATCCAGCTGTGTGGTGGTTTTAAGAAAACATAGCATTACTTATTTGTGATGAGATAACTCAATGACGAGGCAAAAAAGAAATGTGGATGCATTTCAAAAATGCACATTTCTTAATTTTACATTTAAATTTCATCAAATTGGCCTTCACCTATGATTAATCAGATAATAAATCAAATATTTACCAAACTCCCTCTGAATCCTGCACAGCAGGCTACACCATCAATGTGAAAATATGATTAATGAACAGAGCTATTCCAGTAGACTGGGATCTCAGTGGGCAGACATTTCCACAATGAATTATTCTAGATTAAATCAATTGCAAGTCCTAAATGCTTAAAATAGAGCAGCAGACAGACAACATTTTCATAGGCTTGGATGCTCCATCCTACATCTGCTGGGACACTGGAGCTGAGCGCATTATGAGTGCAAAACAATGAATATGAATGTACAGTTGTGCCAAAAAGGCCTATTCCAAAATCACAACTGTGTTGACGATGACACATCTTGTTCCAACTAAGCCATGTCGGCCTAGGATGCAATTTTGAGGTGATTTAAATAACATGCTACCAAGTAAACCATGCCTGTTTAATTTTGAATTTAAATATCTGTTTAATGCTGCTAATGACATTGCTAAAACTCATTAGTAGATGCATCCAAATGAGACCCAAATACATAAAGGGCTGACTCAATTAAATGAACATCCTCCAAAATCCACTTTTCTTAATGTGGTCTGTTCTGAACTTAAAATGCTTATCAGTGACAGCGGGAAGGGTAGGCCTCCTGGTGGGACATATAGCCTACAGGTATTACTGTACTTTCAAAACAAATTTAGCCTAAAAACACACCTCATAAGAATTTGAATCTATGGCTGTGTTCCAAAAAACTACAGTAGAAAGCTGCTTTGTTGCCTATACCCTACATAGCCTGAGCCTGTGTCTTAAACAGCCTCAATGAGAAAGATTTGGAACACTTTACAGTGCTCACTTTTCACGCAAATGCACAGACTACTTGACTCAGAAGTGACTTAAATAGATTTTTTTGTTAGCATATTGTTAAGCTAACAACCATATTCTATACAATGCGCTTTTGCATTCATCTATGCTACTCTTCCATTTTTTTTTTTTTTTTCTATAGCTCCATTAGCATGGGGGGAAAACTAAACAAAACTGTTGTTGTTGTTGTTTTTAAACAGGTTTACTGAACATATTGTGTTGTGCCTTTAAAAAAAAAAAATCCAATTAAAATGTTCTTAAGGATAAAAATAAATAAATAAATAGATAAATAACTTGCACATTACTATAATATTCATGGTACAGTTAAAAACATATCTATCAAACTATTAAATTCGTTTGCTATTTATTTTTTAGATATACTGTAATAAACACTCAAAAAATATGCAAATGTAAATGACACAAAAGGCAGATTTTAGTCCAATTCGTTGTTGAAATTAGTCATTTAGCTACACAGTAGCTGACATAACATGTTTTTATGACAGATTTAAATGTACATTAGATAAAGACATCACTAACAGGTTAAATAAAATATAATCAATAAAAGCTAATATGGTGCATATATTTAATGAAATGCTCTTTTCTAGATTTCATGTTTCTAGTGAACTAACAAGCTGTGGACACTGAAAGACTTGCCTGAAAGAAAGGCAAGGCTACATGATGTATTGTTTACATGTCTAGTGAACTTAGTGTCAGCTAAAACAGTATGGGCTTGTTAGGTAATGCGCCCATTGAACGCACCAACGCACGCTGTTTCCGGGTCCAAACCACAACTCATTTCAATTGAGAATACTATTTCAGCAGCCGTTTATGAGCACTGTATATTTATAATAAACATTTAAGCTAAAAGTTTTCAAATTTACGGTGTACGCTACAGTCTCCGTGCTCACAGCATCCCAAACACAAATAATTTTTATATTTATATATTTATATTTTCATTGCATGGCTATCTAGGATTTCGGTATGGAGTTAAAGGGTAGGATTATAATTTTTTGGTAGTATTATATCACATTGTGTGTGTATAATTAGTACTGTTCTTTGTTTCCTCATGTCATCTGATAGAGCGTTTGGACCAGGAAGTCACAGAAGAGGTGACGCTTGACGTCAGACTTAACAATCGAATAGATTAAAATATGAATCTTGGCATTTAAGAATCAATATTGATTTGTTAAAATTAAGACATATATACAATTATGATTTTCAGTGTATTTCTAATTCAATTTAAGAAATTGTATGTTTTTTCTTAACATTCTATCCAGTTAAGAACAAATTCAACCAAGCAAAACAGAATCCTAAGAGACATTCTGTAGCAGTTTTATCAGTGAATGCAACAGAATCAACATTCAGCTCTTAAATGTCAGCTCTAGATTTAGCTGTGTTAGTTGCCACAGGGGTTATATAACATCTACGCCCATTCCTCCAGGCACCTCTCATATTTAGAGGATCACAATGATTTCTTTGAGAATAGAAACGATTCCTTCAAGAGCCCTCCCATGACTCATAAAGCTTGTGAATCAGTCAACACAGAGTCTCATATGAACATGTTCATCAAATTATACTATTGTGCTCTTCAGTAGCTTTTCAAGTAGGCCTATGTCAATGCTACATGCTTCAGAAAAATGTAATACAATTCTGTGATAATTAAAAATGTGTGGCCTGTTGACAAAAATCTAAAGTATACATTTCCTGTTTTCTTATATTTTGGAGTAAATATAGAATACATATTTTCTGGAATTAATATTTAATTAGGACTTACTAAATTTACAATGTACTCGTTCACCTCGTGTCACAATCACACACACACACACACACACACATGCAACCCTTTACAACCCTTTCTTTGTTAGGACATTCACTGACACAGTGCAATCTCTAGTTCTTTACCCTAACCCTACCCTAAACCTAACCTTTACCCATTTATAGCCTGATCCCTAAAGCCAAGTCTTGACCCTCAAACAGGCCTTTAAAGGGGTCTCAGAAAGTGAGGACCAGCCAAAATGTCCTTACTTTATTCTCTTTGTCCTCACTCCTTTGCTTTAAATTCTATTCTCTACTGTCTCAGTAATAAATTAATATTATTATATATGTGTGGTGCTTGTGTCTGTGTAAAAGTTACCACTAAAATAAGATACCATACCATAATGTAATAACACAATTTTTAATCCATAATGTCAATGACTAATGACATTATCTTTTGTGCTGGACTGCTGAGCAAGCAAACAAAAAAAACACTGGATTGGTGTGTCACAGCATCTAGTAGGCAGACAAGTTCCCAAGTCTGACTGTCCTTCAGGAGAATTTTCTCTTTAACATAGTTTCTCCAAATCTGATGATATACAGCAGGACCGACCTTAGTATTTGGGGGGCCCTAAGCAGATTTTTAAAATGGGGACCCTTAACTACAGATTCATTAACCATTCCCCAATGTACACGTCCTACACTTTATTGTAAAGTGTTCCATCTTACAATGTGTTTTCTTATCTATCTATGTAGTGAGATTAATGCGTTAATTGTGTGAAAACACCTGCCAATGGATTATAACATTCGTTAAAGCAGTCTTAAAAAAAAAAAAAAAAATCTAATTCAGGGGTCACCAAACTTGGTCCTGGAGGGCTGGTGTCCTGCAGAGCTGCCTCAGCACACCTGTCTAGAAGTTTCAAGTACACCTAGTAAGACCTTGATTAGCTGGTTCGGGTGTGAGAGCTAAACTCTGCAGGACACTGGCTCTCCAGGACTGAGTCTGATGACCCCTGAACTAATTTATTGTTTTCCTTTTGCTTGTTTAAGCAACTCGCAGAGCTATGATGTGAGACACGTGTGCACTTACCTACAAAATCCATCCTGGGAGCTCTTAAATATGAATCATTTTTATAGTTTCATCAAAATATATTTGGCCAAAATAAAGAATATTATTATTGTTGTTATTATAGAATCAAATCAAGTTACAAAAAGAAAGTAAAGCAAGAAAATAAGACCAATTTTTATTTCAGATTGATCTTAAGCGCTCTTCTTTTCAACTTTTATTTTACTACAGAACTGGATGTTTCTGAAAACAAAGTTGAAAAAAAAGCTTTTTGTTTATGAGTGTCAGCATTACACACTAGTTTTTTTTTTTTTTAACTCTTAACATTTTTGCATAGATTCTGTTTGAACAGTTGGCATGGATGAACAGAGCATGTTTATGTTGTGATAGTATTGTCAACATGAAATACCTTCAAACAGCATCATGATCACAGAAGCGCACGACTTACGGGTTTCACCGCAGTCCCATGCATGAGTGCTGGGCCAGCTTCAGATGTGCACGCTTCATAGCAAAGACTCGCACTGAGACAGACATCTCAAGAGCTTGGCTCAGTCTGTGGATGATGATGAAAAGAACAAACAGAGAAGAGTGAAAGGCACAGCATGATGCAGAAACTTACTTCTGACCTGTTTTCCTGTCTTCTGTTTCAGTTCTACCAAGTCACACCTGTGGAAATCCAGGGTTGATACCAAGGGGGATTATCCATGGGACCAGATACAATGTCGGCGACAAGATCCGCTACAGTTGTGTGATGGGATATGTTTTGGAGGGGCATGCGGTGCTCACGTGCATAGTAAGCCCAGGAAGTGGTGCATCGTGGGATTTCCCAGCACCATTTTGTAGAGGTAAGATGCTTTACGCCTACATGGACGGATGCTTTAAAAAGCAGGGTTTCCACAGTCATGGAATACTGTGGCTACTGTATGCTTACAATAGCACACTCTCAGCATGCTCAGAAAAAGGTACACAACTTTCGCTGGAGCGCGACCCTTTCAAAGGTGCTATTATGTACTCTTTAGGTACTAATATATACTTTGAAATATGTACATTTAAGATTTTAATATGTACTATTCAGGGGTTAATAAGGCGGAATGATGTACCTTTTAGCTTTTGTACCTTTGGGTACCACACCTAACTCTAACTCTGCCCACCAATGTGTGATTGGGCTAGTCAACACTACAAAAGACAATTGTTACATCTCCGCTGCAGTGGCAAAAATGTTAAAGTGCGTGCAGTAGTCTTTTCGATGCGATCGACCGAGGTTCCAATTCGTCTTTTGGCAAGGGCTTATTGAAAGGTCTTATTGTCCCAACAAGGCAGCATTCATTTAATAATTTCAGTTAAAGCTATAATTTACTCTCAATGTATTATTATTGCATACTGTTTCATAATGTACTACAATACAGATAATTGCCTCTGTTTGCAATAAGTATTATAAATAGCAGAAAATCCTGCTATTTTACCATAGTGTTAAAAGAATCTATGGCTGTTTGCACTTAGTGTAAATAGAATCCATTGGTATTTGCATTTAGTGTAAAAAAGAATCTATAGCTATTTACACTTAATAGCATCTATCGTTAAGAAAATATGCTATTTGCACTTAGTGTAAATAGCATCTGTTGCTATTTGCACTTAGTGTAAATAGCTGCTGCTGCAAAAAAGGCACCACTCCAGTGACAACTTTTGTACATTTTTTGTTTTCCTGATAGTGTTCGGTATGAGTGCAATTTCCAGTTTAACAAATGAACCAAAAGTAATATTAACCATGATTTTATTTCTCCCTTTTTGACATTTGTAAACAGCATTAACTTAAATAAATATCCAACAACTTTTTTACAGTATGTAGGGTCACAGGGTGTTGAATCCTATCCCAGCGTCTAAGATGTGAATGAATGAATAAATGAATGAATAAATACATACACTTTTTAACCTTACATGACAACAATGTTGGTTAATGTTGGTACTGCTGGTTAAAACCTTTTCTGTAGAATAGTGCATACTGTTTCACATGCTGATTTGGTAAGTCTGATTTAGGACACTTTCATATGTGCTACTAAATCAGTTACAAGTTGGATGTTTTGCAATGTAGTCTCAATCTGAACAGTCATATTGGAATTCATATGACTGTTATATCATTCTACATAGACATTCGTCACAATTCTGCAATGATGAGACTTACTTTAGATTTTACATACCGTTAGTTCTTTGATCACTCTGTCAATATGAAAACAGCTGTGACGATAGTCAGAGGAGGGACAGTGAGGTGTATTATAGTGAAAGCTTTAGACAAGCAAAACTTGAGGGAATACTAGACAAGCTTTTCTCTCTTTCTCCTCATCCTTGCCTTGTCCTCCTTATCGCCTGCACATGAATTAGCAATCTTCCACAGCGTATGCGTAAATGCTGATTTCAGTATCCTCAGTGTTTACTTCTGTGTCTTTTGTGCATTCGGGTCAGTTCGGGACCATGATAAGCTCACACTCAAATCTGATGTAATCCACATGTTAAAATAAAATAAATAAAGTTCATACATACATAGAAAATGTGTGTTTGTTTTTTTCTCTCTCTCTATTTAGAAATACTATAACAGTATACTAAGCATTTTTTCAAAATACTGTATCAGTCATTGGCTGTATCTGACAATGGTCCCCTATAACCTAATTTATTATTCCCTAGTTTAGTCTACTTCAAATAATGAATGAGAATGAGTGAGCCAGTTAGGACACTGAGAGCACTGGAAAGGCTGTGGTCGCCATCTTCTGGCACTAAATAGTGCACTATTTAAGGGTATGGGGCCAATTTTGGATACAGTGACTAAATCACAAGTCAATTTGTAAAAAAATAGAAAAAAAAAGGCTGATTAATTTAGAAATTGTTCAGCTATTAAATTGTTTGTGATTTATTAAAATAACTCTTAAAATGATTGCTTATTTATTCAGGAAAGAAACAAGACATAATGACTTTGAGTCATTGAATCATACACTTTTTCGAAAACACATCACTACTTTGTATTGCAGCATTTTGCTGTAACTGTGGTGAAACTACTACAGCAGAGCATAAATTAAAAACAAAAATATACTCCCAATTTGGAATCTAAAAATGTAATTTACTCTGTGCACACTTTTACTTAAAAAAAAAACTGATTTATAAGCCTGTTTCCTCATGGGGACCTCACAAATGTCCCCAAGGTCAAAATTTACTGGTATTACTTTCCTTGTGGGGACATTTGGTCCCCATAACGTGATGAATACCAGGTACACACACACACACACTCATTGTTTTGGTCACTGAAGGCTAACTCATCCTCATTGTCATCACATGGATGAGCCAACTTTGCCATCTTTCTCTGCCATTTCTGTGAAATATGGCTGTATTCATTTTCTGAAAAGAATAAATAGTTTTCTTATCCATACATAAATGCAACTATACTACAACAAACACTATAAATAAATAAATAACTGCAGTCAAATTATTGATGTTACTATCTATAAAACATTCCCAATGGGGAAATACATTACATCAGTTCCACTGTGGTACAGCATTGCCATATGGCAACATACCTATTTTTCCGTAGTGGTACAGTGTTGCCATATGGCAACATTGATATTTTCTCTTTTTACAGTAAAACTATGTTAGATAATGTTGATTTGTGAATAAAAATATGTAATTTACTAACCAAAGATGATGCAAAAAATCCCTCTTGAGAATAGATGCCCCCCATGTGAGGATGACAGTGGGGAAAAAGTGTTTTGGAGGAAAATTCAAATGTCATTTGGCTTAAAAACAGTGCACCATTGACTGCCTTAAGGCTTGCCCTTTTAATTACCATATTCCAGTATATTGTATTGTATTGTATTGTATTGTATTTATTTTTTATTTATTTATTTCAGAATAACAAAGAAAAGGGCACATCTTTTTGAATTAGCAATGTCAGATGCTGGACACTTGACATAAGAAAGCAGTTACACACATAAGAGGTCTTTGTGACACTCCTTGGCTTCTCCTTATTTATTTGTGTACTTGTCTTTTGAACTGTTGTATAAAAGCAAGACTGCATTGTGGCCATAAATTATTATGGTTGTGAATACCTGAGGCTTCATGCCCATGGTGATTCATGCCCACAGAATTACAATACAAAAAATTTAGATACTAGTGTAATTTCCCATTTCTTGATTCCAGTTTTGAAACCACAGCAATAAAACTACCAGCCATAAAGCTAAAACATTATTAAAGTCAAGTAGTCTTTGCAAGCAATAGAAAAAAAACCAAAACACAATGGTACAAAGACATAAATTAAATAAACAGCTGTCTTTCACATCTTACTGATCCTGTCTTGGACGCTGCATCGGGAGGCAGTCCTTATATTCAAGCCCTGGATTTTTAATACATTATTCATGAATAATTACAAAAGTCAAGGAAAAGGAACTCTGAAAGTTAATGTTCATTTCTATATGGTGTAATGTTATCTTTGCCTCATAATTTGTAACTTTTGTGTTATTTTGTCCAGCTGAAGGATCATGTGGTGGGACATTAAGAGGAACAACAGGGACAATATCAAGTCCCCACTTTCCTTCAGAGTATGAGAACAACGCTGACTGCACGTGGAGTATTCTGGCCGAGCCGGGAGACACCATTGCCCTAGTCTTCACAGACTTCCAGCTAGAAGATAGATATGACTTTCTAGAGATCAGTGGCACAGAAGCACCGTCAATATGGTGAGTGAACTGGCCTCTGTTTTAGCTTCTACATTACAGCATCACACAATCTCTTTATTGAAAGTAGTGAGCGGAATGATTCTTTTTGTACCTGTATTCGGACAGTATTTATTTTGTAAGTAAAATTTAAGCTATGTGATTCAATACTGATTCAGACAGGATTGGGATCTCTGCAGTTATTTTAAGGGTGTGAGTGTTTATGGCATGCATGTGCCGTTACAGAAAATTATGTACTCTGTGTGCATCAAAAACTTTTTTTTTTTTCTGTTTTTTAGGATTCATATAGAAACTGTTAGTACTAACAGTTTTAACATTATATTTAGGTCAGAAATCAAACAAGCAAATTTGCGGCATTGAGCATGTGAATTGGCTTCTATTGAAGCACAAGATGCTCTTTGGAATTTAGAACAACTTTTTAGTCAGGGTCTAATGCTGATACTATACTGATAGTAAAATATTGGTATAGCTAGTACATTTGATTTTAAATAAAAGATGCATGGTACAGATTTGTGGACCCTGCTGTAGGTCTTATGGTGAGAATCATACCTGATGCTACTATAAAGACAATTCTAAGTAGTTTCTGGGACTGAACTCTCCAATACTGATTTAATTTTCTTTTTACTTGCCATATTGTTACATTACACAGAAAGTTGTGGCATTCAATAAAGGTAATAAATGAAGAAAAATATAATACCCCAATCAGAGACATTCTGTTCTAAACAGGATTCGATTTCTCAGAAGACAAGTTAACTGAAAAACAGGACTTAATATGCCCTGAAGAAAGAAAAAAAAACAATGAAAACTCTTTATTTACACACCCTCATATCAAACCCAATAGCTGTTTTTTAAGACAAACAAAAACAAGACAGTTTTATACTATAAAGCTTTATTTATTTATTTTCATACAATGATAAGCTTCTTCTTGACACAAAAGGCCATACAAGTAGTCTACCTGACGCATGCACTATATTTCAAGTCTAGAGAAGTCATATGATAGCTGTGTGTGAGGAACAGACAAAAATTTAGGTCATTATTGACTGAAAACCTTTTAAATTCCCATTGGTTCTTTATTCAGAACTATCATGTAACTTAGAATATAGCAAAATGCAGTCTTATGGGCTACTTTTACGGTGATTTTCATTTTTGGGTGCAGTATTCACTGAAAATCACAAATTACATTTGTGCAACACAAATTTACCTTTCAGGTATTGTTCTAGAATACCCTCAGATGGAAATGAGATTGATCTCACTGATTATTCTGGGAACATATCACTTGCTCTGTGACTGTTTACTGTGGCCCCGCAGTTGTCATCTTGATGATCGCCACTCGATTCTTTAATACTTTTCTCTTGTTTTCTCTCCTCACCTGTTTCTGTCTGCCTCCTTTCATCAGACACTGCGTTTTCAAAGGTTGGGAATTGTGACCAAATTGTAAGTCCTAGCCTAGTGAGAGATGATACAGAAGGCTCTGCCTGAACTCTATTAACTTCAAGCTCTGTGAATAAACATGTCCTTGCTCTTGACGTGTGGAGCATCGAGGCTGTGTAGTCGCACAGGCACCCTCGCAAATAATTTGCTTTTCCGCTTCACCAAAACACAGGCTCGAAATTACACAAACTTGCTGTAAGAGAGCAATAACATTACTTCACTGGACTGGTGATGAAATAACGGCAGAAGCCATTTACACTGCATCAGAAAAGTAATATTAGGATGTTTATTCTTACCATAAGCAGCAGTAGTATACTACTGACACACAGCATAATTAGAAATTCCTCGCTATATAATCTAGATGTGAATGGTAATGTTGAATTTTGTAGAGGAGAACAAGGATTATTGTAACACTTATTTTTTTCCACATCCAGAAAATATTTTGCAAGAAGTTTTGAAATTTTTTATTTATTGCTGTTACTCATGTCAATGAAATTAATAATTAAACTGAGTCAGATTTAATTAAACTAAAACTACACGATGGCCAAATCCACAATCACAAATCCACAAGCTGTATATTTGGAATGGTGGTACTATATGATAAATGAAGCCTAAAGCATCCACTCTTAATTCTCAGACATCCCTCGATATGTCTGGAGTATGTATGTAAGTATGTACCTCCTTTAATAATAATAATAATAATAATAATAATAATAATTTGCCTATATTATTTAAGCGTACCATGTTCATGGTTTTCTCATATAATTTTAGAATGAATTTTCAGAAAAACATGAACAACCAACATAAATTTAAACTAGGGCCAAATCCTTCAAGAACACTCTGGGCCGCTAAAATTTTAGCTATGACACAACCACTGTATGTAAGAAGAAATATCATGCATTTTTGAACCTTACGTTTCATGTAAGGTACACACTCAAAAAAAACAAACATTAAAATTAAAAGTAAAGACATCAGAGATTGGAAAAGTATAGGCGCAAACTTAAACTTACAGACAGCAGACACTGCTGTGTTATCGAGGTATTGATTGCCCTTTGTTTATTTCTCCAACACTTGGGAGTTTAAGTGATACATTTCCTGTAACAAGAGGATGTCTGAGAGCTTTACAATCATGTGACACAGGTGTGAAGACAATGTACTGAGTTATAGCCTAGCCTCACAGGCACAGCTATGGCATTTAACAGACAGGCTCACTATAGTATGGATTACTAAAACATTGGCTGGTGAGCAGCCTCTAAGCCAAGTCTCTTCCATGACATTCAGAAGCATTTTCAGTATTGATCCCATTTCAGTGGCATTAAAAAGAAACCCTGACCAGTTTTTTTTTTTTTTTTTTTTTAATGGGATGAGCAGTATATTTTGACCGCCGAAATCTCACTGCATATTTTTTTAGATGCCAGATCAATCAAAAAGACTCTAAAAGGGCAGTGAGTACTTATTCCCTGATCAATGTTCAGTCTAGCTCTGCTGAATGTGCCAGGCAGCAATTTGCGTGTTTATGTTGTAGAGTCATTGCAATCTTCCGATTATTTCATTTGTTGCTCCACAGCCTGCATTTTATGCTTTATTTTGTAATTATGTCTTTTTTTAATGTGTTTGTTTATTAATTATGTTTTATTGAAAGAGAAAAGGCATCATATTGACTTATGGATGAGTGTTTTGCTTGCGGTAACTGATTTTAAAATCCTGTTTTAACAAATGATCAATGCTACTACTGAGTCAAGCCAATGCAGGTGTGTTGGCCAACGGTGGGCTCTATATATAGATATAAGCTGCTGCTGAATGCCATTACCTTAGAATGTTTCTCCTTCAGGACTGATTCCTTCGTCTTGTTACCTGTCTGGGATTCCTTTGCTTACCTCACTGTATAAAGTGGCTCCAGGTGAAACTAATTGCCCTCAGTTTTAAGATGCTGGCCTCGTTCTGGGGGACAGTCCAGCTTCCCAGACTTCCCTGCTCCGCCTGAGTGAGTGGAGCCAAGGAGCAGAGCATGAAGAGTACAGTGTGGAGATTCTGCTGGCAGAGGTCCTGCATACCCCCGCTCTCCAGATTTATTGTTTTCGCCTGTGCAGTACACTCGAGACAATCTCCGACCTTGAACTTGAGTGCATGAACTAGTTTTTAGTAGATCAGAAGGGTATGATGCCCTCTCTCTTTCAGTGTCCAAGGTAGAAATATTCAAGTGTCGTTTTACACTTGCCCTCCAGGTGTTTCGGCCAAGCTCCTAAAGCACATGAACAAAAACAGTCCAGATACAGAGCTCTTTAGAGTGCATCATAATGTGACAGACTTGGCTTTACATGCTACAGAGGTTACTGTTCAATCCATCAGCCATGCAGAACAGCAGCAGAACTCCTGATGCCACCCTCCTGTGAAGGGTGTCATCAGGCCAGCCCCAAAAGATCATGTCTAGAGCTTTCTTATTGCAATGCCTTCCCTCTCCGCCATTATGGCTGAAGTGGGGAGAAGTAAAATGCTCTGTGTTCAATAAGGTGTGTTCGTCCATCATACTTAACAGTCAAATTGTGCTTAACAAAAGGCAAGAGTCAGGCAAGAGTGACATATTTCACAGTTGGGCACATGCAGTTAATTCTCCAGCTATCCAGACACGCGCTGCATTGCTACTCTAGACAGCACCAACCTTTTATCAGAAAGGCTGTGCTGCGGCACATTTCCAGGAGATCATCTGTGGTCACCACAGATGCATCTAGCTTGGACCTGGGTGTTCAGTGCAATGGCTGTTAAGCTTTTGGCTCTAGGATGGGGGCCAGACAAGCATGGCTAATCAATCACTTAGAACTGCTCACGGCATGTTTGGCTTTGAGAGCTTTTCACAGAGATGTGCAGAACTGCAATGTTGTCATTTAAGCAGACAAGACAGAGGTAGTGGAGAGTACATAAATCATCAAGGGGGGTCAGATCATGGCTGATGATGGCTCCAGCATGGCGCCTCCTCATTTGGAACAATCAATACCTCCTAACATTATGAGCAGTGCACATGCCTGGCCGTTTAAATTGTGCCAAGGACTTACATGGGGAATGAAGACACATCCTCAGACAATGTTGAGGATATGGGAGGTTTTCAGCAAAATGAATGTGAACCTGTTTGTCTTTGGTGAGACCCTTCACTAAATCACCCCTCTGTGGGCGGAAGCACTTGCTCACCAATGGCTGCCACCATATCCACCGTTAGGGCTTTTCCACCTGATCACTTGCAGGATCGGGGAGGATCAGGAAAGAGTTTTGCTTTGTGGGTGGGTAATTTTGAAACAGAGGCTTTCACAATAGACTGTTGTGTGAGCTTCCTGGCTTACATATTACAAGGTCAGCAGTACTCGGAGTGAATGCCCGCTTATTGAAAGGCATGCCTTCCTCTTGAGCATGGTCAAATTATGTGTCAGGACATATGCTTTGGCAACAGGCTGGTCCTCACTGAATTCTTTTGCCAGGCTGTATAACTTGGATGTTTCCAAGTTATAACTTGGATGTTTCCAAGTCAAACTGTGTGTCACTTCAGTTTGTTTTCTTTGCAAGAGCATTAGTCAGCACTGACCGTTGCAATCTCATATTCCCAATGCCTGTTGTGAAGTACTTGTAAACTTATTTTCTCAACCTTGGTTGTGAAGTGCTTGTGCAGTCTACCTGGTTCATACTGTACCATGGTATACTACCATACTATACGTGTCTGTTTTTGGTATATGCTGCCCACAGAGGCTGGTTGAGGTCCTACACTAGTAATGCGCTGTTGTAGTCACTGTTCCTCATTGCTTCAGCTGCTGATACAATGTAGAGTGAACTCGGGTTCTCTTCGGTTATGCATGTAACCTTGGTTCTTAGAGGTATAGGAAAGGTGAACGTGATTTCATCAAGTACAACATGTTCCTGGATCAACATCCTTGTTGATCCTGGAACAACATTTCAATCAGCCAGTCAGAATTGAGGGATAACTTTTCAGGAAATGTCAGTTTTAGGCTTACGATCAGAGTTTGATGCTTCTAGACCCTTGTTAATCAGCTATAATTTCCCTCTGATTTTAGGAATAAATTATGGTTATGGTTAGGTTTAGGGGTAGGGATTGGGTTAAGTCTATATTTTTGGACAGTAATGTTGATCCAGGATCAACAAAAGATATTGATCTAGGAACATGTCTTACTTGGCAAAACCACGGCGACCTGTAGGGAATGAGACACTGCAACTGGCCATATAACTGTGCTTAAACTTCAGAATAAGTGTATAAATCTCCATCCCTCATAGTGATTAAAGGAAAAACAGCTGTATTTCTGCTGTTCCATAAGTGCCACCTACTGTCAAAGAATGGATTTACATTTTCCTTCAGCTTGTCTGTTATTTTTGTTCACACCAACATGAAAATCAAATTGAATTTTTGCTTGTAAAAATAAATAAATAAATAAATAAATAAAACAAAACAAAAAAACTGTAAAATAAGCTAATGTGTATTCAAAAAAAAAAAAAAAAAAAACTTTATCATTTGATTATGGTTTGCTTAATAAGGCTAAAATGTGAGGTTTATGATTTAATAAAAGTGTGGCTAATTTTATCCGGTTTTCAACAACTTAGTAAAATGATTTGGATGTGTGTATCAGTACATTTTATCAGTACTTTGATACTATTGATAACCATCACCATGATCACTATAATCATGATGTGAAGTTTCACCTATACTGTAAGCCAATGTCTGTAGAAAATTATTTTTATTGGCTGAAGCTGATGATTGGCTTGTTGGAAGGAGCTGTATAAAAGTTTAATCATTTATAAAAGATTGAACTTTAACCTTAGATTAAAATCCATAGGATCCTATCCACCTTATTTTTCCTGAAAGAGCTGGAAGAGCAGCACATTTGTAATTTTTATGGGTCTGGTTTCCGGTCTCATCTGCATCCATCTATTTTTAGCTGTAGAAAACAGCTAATTTTGCTGCTTGATATTGCAAATTGGTGTCTTACCATATTATTTCAATGTATTATCTTAATTATGAACATACTGGTTTGTAGTGCAAACAGTTTTACTGCATTCTTCTCGTTATTTCCCTATAGTGGCTAATAAACCAGAAGTCTCCGTGTTGAAGAATAAGGTGGATAGAACTCACCTAGAAAGAGGAACGTGATTCATATATAGGGATCTGAATGACACAGACACTAGGGAGTGGGCTCTTTTGGGTGGGCGAGTAAGCAACCAACTAACACAACTTAGCAATTTGTTTTGTCCTGAATTTGCATGTAACTTTACACCTCAACTGACATGAAGTAAACAGACTAATTAGATTATTAATCAATTATTAATCAATTTGCATGACGCTTCACCAGCCAAAACACCATGACAGCCCTTTTATTAACAACACAATTGCAGGCTATTAAATGATTAAAGTCTTGAATAATAGGCTCTTTGTCTTTTGACTTCTTTTGAGCAATTCAAGTGAGCTATTTAATATTATTGCAGATAATATTGCACATAGAAAGATTATACTCCACAAATTAATGTAAAGACATTTATGAAAGCTTAAACAAATTCACAAAGAATTCATAAGTGTATATTAGGGGTTTCACAAAAATGTATTACATTTGAAAGTATTTAATTGTTATTTGCAAATCCATGTTTAATTGAATCCATTTTTGTGAAACTATACACTATTTATTTGGAAATACAAAACAATTCTAGCAACAAGCCTTTGACAGATATTTAAGTAGACATTAGGGAATGGGATTTGGTTAAGAGATAAACAGCTGGCAGTTGGCTGGATTTGAAAGCTAATGTTTAGGGTACATCATCTTCTGACTAAACCTGCTGATTACTTTGATTCCTGCAATGCAATTTCCAGAGCAAGGGCTTTACAGACAGACACCGGCTGACCGGTCATGTCAAGTTTTGTCAGTTCGAAGGAAAAAACTAAGGTTGTCTTTTTTGTCAATGTCAAACTGTGCGTAAAAAAAAATTGAAGTGAGACTGTGCATTACAGTGATTTTACCATGCTTAAACAGCACACTGTAGATCACTGTAAGTCACTCTGAAAATCATTCCTTTCCCCCCATTATTATTGTTATAGTATGGTATAGACCAGAACCACCCAACCACTGTACATTTTGTATGTCTAATAGGTCACACCCAATTCAAGTCTTGCAGATTCTACTAATGAGCTACTAATTAGTTGAATCAGGTGTGTTAAATGAAGGAGACATTCAAAATATGCAGTGGTTGGGGGTCCCCAGGACATGTTATAGGCTCTATTTTCTTTAGAAAACACTATATTTTTATTAGAAACTACTTTCTTTGGAAAAGCTACAATGATTTTTAAATCTTGTGATTTTAGTTATAATTCTTGGTGGCTTTAAGCTTTCTTTATACATTTTGTACTTCAAAAAGATCATTCATGTCCATTCTCAGAAGTAGAAATGTTAACAACAACCAAATTAACCAGTTGACCATCGCCATTAGCATCACCACACTCACCAAAAACTAATCAATTTATCAAATGCAATAAACATTTTTTGATGCCAAATGTAAACCTTTGAAGGAATCATGGTGAGGTTTTTGAAAGAAAATGTAGTCTGAATCTGCAATTCAAAGCTTTTTTTTTTTATTTTTTTTTTAATTCCCTCCCCTCTTCCAGCGCTGCTTGTAATGTTATCTGTGGACTTCATTTTCAGCAGTTATTGCCAGCAGTCATCAAAGTGAGCTTGCTCTCTTGACCTCTCTGACTCTATTGCCAGAGCTTGAATAAATTTGGCTACAACTTGTGAATAAAATAAAGGCCATTCTCTTTGAAGACCTTAGATCTCTTCAGCTGCTCAACACAATCTTTATTTATATTTTTCCTAAACCCAGCATCATAATTTATCAGACTGTTATCTATATAATATATATATATATCAATAGCAACATCAACAAGAAAAGTGTACTTAATATATAATTTGTATTGTGATATACAAAATATAATAGACTAATATATTATCATATTATTATTATTATTATTGTTGTTGTTTTGCAAATTTTACAGTTACAATGACCAAACAAAAAGTAATTTTGCATAATATTGCAGTTTAAATGCAAATAACGTTTTATTCTATAATTCTTAAAAAAAAAAAAAAAAAAAAAAAACATCTATGCACTGTTATCTAAAGAAGAGAAAAATGATCATCATGATCTATAGATGAATCATATAGAAACCTAAGAACACTGTACATTGTAAAATGCTGTTCAACCCAACAGTTGAGATAAGCACTCCCATAAACATTTTTAATCTGATAAATTTAGTAACACTTTATTTTGCTAGTCCACTTTAGACATTCTACTAACAGTAACTTTGTAACTTTGCAACTGCATGTCAGCTAGCCATTAAAGTATTTGTAGACTGTCTGCTTAATATCTTCTAACACTCTTCTAAACTTTGCAAGTACGTCAACTTATTCTACTAACTCTAAACCTAACCTAACAGTCTGCTCTGAGAGTTGGTAGACATGTAGTTGCAAAGTTACTTGTAGTAGAATGTCTAAAGTGGACTATCAAAATAAAGTGTAACCTCAATTTTTTCTGTTACTAATGTCAGATAACGGTATAGTTGATTCTTGTTTAAACATTCATCTCAGTTTTCTATTTTATTTATTTGTTTACTTGTTATTGTATTTAACACCTTTAGCTGTTTTTCTCTCAGTGTTTCAGCTTTTGTGCTATCTGCACAGGCCTCTTCAAGCAGACTTGCCTTATTTTGTCAGGTTTCTTTTCACCCTATTGCCTGCCTCTTGTAAAGCACACTCATTTCGCTTTCTTACTCCTTTGCCTCCTCAGCTCAGCCTGGTTTTCATGCACTGTTGAACTCCACTTTCTTGAAAAGAAATGAGGGCTTCACACAGCAGCCTGCGTCAATTGCAAGTCACTGCAGTTTGTGGCAGACAGACTTTACCTCACTTACTGCATTCAGCGCCTTCAAACACCCTGTCAGCTCAGTGTTTGGAACGTAGGCTTGCCGTTTGTTTGCAATCAGCTTACTTTGTTGATTTTATTTCTCCTCAAAATTTGATTGAACTTTGGTAAGAAGTAAGTAAATAAATAAATGAAGGTGCATCTCACAAAAGTACCCCTGAATCAAAAGAAACAGATTTTTATATATATATTTTTAATTGTGCTGAAAATAAGCTTGGTTTTCTTTAAAAATGTGACAAGGACATGTTTTCAACAGGTTTCATGAGATTCACTCACATTTATACTACACAGAGAATATCTCAGACTCCTCTCAGATCTTAGTGCCAAAAACAAAATAGTCTCCTCATCAAGGAGATGAGACTCTGATTTGGGATGGAATATTAAATTATACGCTAATGACTGTGCTGTAGCTGCCATCATTAATGCTTGTTAAGGATATGAATGATTATTGTCAAGACTGTGTAGCTTTTGATTGGATTTTGTTTCGTCTTTGATTTGTGACCATATCCCTTTCCTTTCGAATGTTGGATTTAATATTTCAGATAAATATACTCTGTAGTGTTTGGCAAGCACCAGGACCAAATAATCTAAAAAAAAAAAAAAACACAAAAAAACAAAGATAAAAGATGAAGAAATATTGCTCCAAGATTGTAGCTGTGCCCTAGTAGCGCATCACACTGTTGTTTCAAACCATTACCGTCATAGCTTCAAACTAACCTTTGCAGGATAATTCCTTAAAATCAGCACACACACACAACAGGGAATGTAAACTTTACACTCCTTGAGTTTGACAAGATGAAGTTTTAATAGGCACCCTGGAAAATGGAGAAGAACAAAAAAAAATAAGTATGGGAAGAAAAGAAGAGGGAAGAAAAAAAAAAAAACTCAGTATAGAAATAGCAGTAGGTAAAGTACTGAAGGAATCCTAAAGACATCAAAGCTCGTCAAGGCAAGGCAAAATGTTATTTTTATTTATTTATTTATTTATTTATTGTTTTAATTTGCTCTCACAATGAAATCAATATTAATACCTATAGGGCCAGATTTAGTAAACAGGGCAAATTAGCGTTAGAGTACAATTCCAAATAAGCGCAGACTGGAGGGGAAAATTCTGCAGGTGATTTAGGGTTTGCGCTGGCGCAAGCTGATAGTAAATCTGGCCATTTGATTTTATTTTACCAGTGACTTTTCCAGGTGTACTAAAATGAGATGGTGATCATCCATATGTCAAGAAGCTTTTTAGATAGAAGCAGAAAAGCCATGTCCATGTCTCACAAAAGATGTTAGCGACATACTGCAGGGAATTGAAATATCAAAGTGGAAATGCAGTTCTGATGACAAGAAGCTTAATTAGGAGATGCATAGACATATATTTACTCAAGTCTGCATAGAACTTTTAATTAACGATTCTGTTCATCTCTGGCATAATTATTTGGAATAATAGAATGAGGAATATGGATAAAATCATTTGGCATGCTAAAAAGAATTAGAGAGATGGGGCAGCATAACCTATTAATACTATAAATGATAGAAACTGTGAATCACATGAATCAGTGATTTTATAACAGAGCTCGACACTGATGCTTGTCTGGGACCAGTGGATTTTTTTTGAAGGGGCAAGTGAAAGAGAATTTTACTTGCCCTACCAGAAAACTAATCTGATTAAAACATCTAATTAGGGAAGCACTGAAATTTCTGAGAGAATGATTCACATTTTATTATATTTGGTGTAAACGGCAATTGATGGATAATGTACTGACAGTAGCAAGTTTACACCAGCTGAGGATCCTGCAGCCTGTCTGTGTGTGAGACAATCGCGTGGAGAAATCAACACAGATAAACACAACTGCACACAGAAAAAAACATACTGAGGTAAAATGTAGATTTTATAGTTATACCATGTAGCTCAGTTAAGCAACATGACACGATCAAGAAAGTGCAGTTTTCCCTGAAAACCACAATTGTAAATTTGACATTGATTTTATACAAGAGTTCAGATGAGTAGTTAATATACATTTTAGTACAATATTGTCAGTGTTGACCGTTTTTGCTCGATTTATTTGCTTATTTGCTTAACGAAAATAGTTCAAAACAAAGATCACAGCAGAACAGTATAAGCAACACACAGCGGTGTTTAGTTTCTGAATGAATCATTTGAGTCAATGATTCAGCGGTCCATTCATAAAGACATGCACTTGTTTCATTCTTGAATGAATCAGCTGTCTGAACGAATTGTTTGAAGCCGTGACTCAATGACTCATTCATTAAAACAGTCATTTGCTGCCACCTATTGGTCGTTTACTTTCTTATTTAAAAGTAGCTTATCTTTGCATTTTTTTTCCAACATTTCATATTATATTAAAACAAACAAACAAACGTTTTTAAACACCAAGCTCATAACATTGTTTATAATGTTGCAATTTTGTAATGTAAATGCTTTCATGCTACATTTTAGCTTCATTAAATGTGTAAATGCATGTAAATGCAACTTCAGCTGCTTCTGGTTCTTTTTGATTGGTTTTGTTAATACCAATTTCATTTGATTGGTAATAGCCCTATAGTGTCTTATTACACTAAGTGAAATTCTTAATAAAATATAAGAATTTGAAATGAAAGATGCATTTGCGTGCATTTAATACAGTCAGGGAAAAATGCCCTTTAAATAGGCAAAACAAAAAACAAAAACAAACAAACAAACAAACAAAAAAAAAAACATGAAAACTTGGAAACATGGAAATTAATTTAAATAAATTTTAGTACACAGTAACTTTAGTCATACAACTAAATTGTGGTCAGTGAAAATGCTGAGTGGCTAGTAATTTTGGAAAATCACTAGCCACAATGGCTAATCCGCAAAAAAGTTAACAGTTCTAATACATTACAATACTTATGTATTTGCGGTTACAGCTTTTAAGAGTATGATTATTTATAACACACAATGAACACCATATTAAGACTACTTCATTTACAGTGGACTAAATCATATCTTGACATTGTTTATTTAAGATCTGCACAGTATTTTACTAAATCTTGTGAGTGGTAGTTGCATACAGTCTATAGATTAAGGAGGCATATATGTAAGGAATAATTGATGACAGGCCGTTGAATTGTTTGAAAATAATGCAGATCCAAAGTGGTGATGCCGTTACACCTCGGGTGTGTATTATTTTTATTAAGAATTCAGTGGACTGAAGTAAATTATTCTGCTTATAGTTTTACAGTTACCACACCTCAAGACATCGATCAGATGATTTATTTCAAGGCATTCATCCAGTTTTTGTCATTTAAAACGTTTTTTTTTTTTAGGATTAATGTCTTACGCATCTCATCCAACACCTTCCGTTGCTAATTCCAAAACGTCATTTTATACCTAGTAATGACGCTTGAGCCATTGATAGCAGACTGCATTTAATAATGAGGTTTAGACAGGCAGACAGACGGAAAGAAAGAGAGAGAGATTAAACTCGTGAATTACCTCTCTGAGTCTGTGCGTCGCTTAAAAGGCAGCAGCATCTCTACTAATGCTGAAACTTTAAGTTCATTTTCTTCAGGAACAATGCCGCTGTTACCTCGCTTGAGAGAAATGTCATGTTGTTTTTAAGTTGTTAATTGTCAGAGCAGCGCTAACAACATTAGCGCGTATGCTAACGTGAGTACAAACTGTATGTATGTGCATCTGTGAGGGAGAGAGAGTGAGAGAAACAGAGTATGTGCTTTCTGTAGATAATAAAACATTATTTTGTGGCAAAAACACGGAAATAATCTGTTGTTTTTATCCTATTGTTTACTGTAGACACTTGTTTGGCCAGTGTCATTGTGGGTTTTGGTTATTTTGCTGTTTAAGCTGTTTAGAACCTTTGAAATAACCAAAATCATGTGGCGAAGTGATATAGACATGTAATGCGGTCAAAAGAGCTGCCTGGAATTACGTTCACCATGCGTTTCCCGGGATCTCCGGGATTTTATCTCCGGGATGTCTCTGTAGTGGTTAAACATGAGATGTAATTCGTTTTGGGTAAATCTAACGGGCAGTCTTTGGTCTCATTAATCTATTATTTGTTCCAGAGCAAATAGTTTGGCAAGATCTCATCATGTTTATGTAAATTCAGTGCTGTATATCAGAGCGCTGACTATGTACTTTCGACTGAATTGACCATATGCACGGATTACGTCCTTGTTTTAGACAAGCCAGCTCAGTCATTTCCGGTCAACTGTACTGTGCCGTAATAGGAGTGTCCTTTGCTCGTTTTCTCTACATAATCCATTCACAATTCGAAGAAAAGTTTTGTTAAGAGGGCCAAACGTCCATGTATGCCGTTTCAAGAATGACAAATGCGAGTGTAAAAAATTACACAAGTAAATCCGCTAAATATGCGTAAGTCATTTGATATGATTGACAGTAATAACTGAACAAAACATCTGGCAAGCCAATGTCTTAAATGATTTAGACTAAATTCTGAGTAACAAAACTACAGCAGTAACAAGTGTGTGTTGGTTAAATATAGGCTATTTAATAGCTTTTACAGTTCAAGACAAAACTGTTATTAAATGCATGTAAAAAGATGTAGTTATTAAATTAAATCTAACATATTTCAAATTCATATTGATTCATATTGAATGCATTATTTAATTATTACCATTAACTTATTTAATTTGTAGTGAAATATATATACATATATATATATATATATATATATATATATATATAATAAGTATTTAAATAATTCACCCTTATAGGCTGTTTGTGTCTGAGCTTATTTATTTATTTTAATGACTTTCTGCACTTGCTGTACTATATACTTAAGTGCGGTAAAAGTACTAACATTTGTTATACTAGTAATTTTATAATAAATCGAAAAGCAAGATGTAAAAAACTATGGGAGTTGAAATGGCAGCTGCAGCCTATGAGTGATCCTCTACTGCCATCTTCTGGTTATACGGGTAATTTCATGTCATTTTCATCTTAAAAAGTCGTTTTCCTAAAAAAGCATTTTTTTCATGTCTTTATGAATGAAAAGTGAATCTTTGAAGTGAATTTTACTGCACAGCTGTAGAGTTTAATTCTTTAAAATATTACAAGATTTTAAAAATGTGTTCATGATTTTAAGGGCAAGTTACTGATTATCAAGACTCCTGTTAAGATGTCCTTGAATGTACAACTACGTGTCTGTGGACTCTCCTAGGATTACCAGGCTCAGATTTTAAATTATATGTTGTTAAATAATATGAAACTGAATGTTCATGCCGCTATCATCACTATCAAATTTTCAGCATCATTACTCCAGTCTTCAGTGTCACACGATCCTTCAGAAATTATTCTAATATGCTGATTTACTGCTCAAGAAACATTTATGAATATTATTATTATTATCATCATCAATATTTAAAGCAGCTGATTGCATTTTTTTAGGATTGTTTGATGAATAGAAAGATACAAAAATCAGTATTTATCTGAAATAAAATGTTTTTGTAAAATTATACACTATACCATTCAAAAGCTTGGAGTCCTTATTTAGCAAGGATGCTTTAAATTAATCAAAAGTGACGATAAAGACATTTATAATGTCACAAAAGATTTGTATTTCAGATGAATGAATTCAAATGCTGTTCTTTGGAACTTCATCAAAGAAACATGGAAAAAAAACATCTACTTAGCTGTTTTCAACACTAATAATACAAATGTTTTTTGATCAGCAAATCAGGATATTATTATGATTTCTGAATGATAATGTGACTGAAATAATGATGTTAAAAATTCAACTTTGAAATCACAGGAATAAATAGCATTTTAATAGAAATAAAGAAAACGGTTTAAAAACAACAACAACAACAAAATTGTTATTTTAAATAGTAAAAATATTGTAACATTTTACTGTTTTTGCTCTACTCTGGATAAAATAAATAAACACAGGATTGGTGAACAGAAGAGGCTTCATTAAAAAACGTTAAACATCTTCCTGTTCAAAAACTTTTGACTGGTAGTGTTTAACAAAAGTTATGTTCCAACTCTCATAAAGTGTGAGCAGTTGAATAAACAGTTGAATGATATACAGTATTTCACAAAAGTGAGTACACCCCTCACATTTCAGCAATCATTTTAGTATATCTTCTGAAGGGACAATACTATAGAAATAAAACTTGTATATATTTTAGAGTAGTCCATGTGCAGCTTGTATAGCAGTGTATATTTACTGTCCCCTGAAAATAACTCAACATTATTGTCAAAAGAGCTGGCAACAAAAGTGAGTACACCCTAAGTGATAACAACACTATGTCCTTTAACCATGCAAAGCCACTTGTCCTATTCATCATGATCATGTTTTTGTCTGCTTGACAGGACCATACAAAGTTGTGTATCTTGTATTAGAGCAGTTAAAATGTGGTGCTTTGAGTACAATTCTGTCATACTGAC